>JAAGNO010022493.1:50835-61360 GCA_033439905.1 Ceryle rudis
ACTAATTTCATGCCCTGAAAGCTTAAAAAGTTCTTGAACCACTTACGCCATTAAAATGACACTGAAATCCAGCCAGTTCCATGGGTCTCGCAGAAAAGTAAAACCTTCTAAGCAGAAGCCCCTTGCAAGAATTTTGATAAGTGATTCAAAGGTATAAATGCCAGTGAAAGTGTACCTGAAAGGCATCAGAGCAGGAATAATGGATTTTTTGCATACTTATGCTTGTAGAGAGTGATATTCTTTATGAAAGATGGCTTACAATAAAAGAAAAGTATTTAGAAGTGAAAGGAGAAAATCATTAACATAACTCTTCTAAGCTAACAGTCATTCAGTAGATGAAATTTGAACCTGACATACATGTACTATTAATTTTCTAAAAGGTTGATTTAATCTGCATTTTTGTGCTTGTAAATAATTTCAGGTATGATACATTTCAGACTTTGATATTTTTATAGGTACATTCTCTGGCACTCACAGGGCTGCCTCTTTGCTTGCATTCACAAATCGGGTAGATGTCAAAGTGTTACAAAAAATGCAGATTTTTTTTTTTTTAATATAAAAATCAGAGAGTTTTGTGAAAATCATTTCTGGATAGTAACTGTACTTATGCCTATAATACAGATTTATTTCATGAATAATCTTTTAATTTAAGAAATCATGCCCACACTGGCGCTTGAAGATGTGGAGCACGATTAGCAATTTACCTCATGTGGAAACAACTATTCATTAAAAACCAGAATAGTCAGTTATTACCTTTGTAATACAGGGACTTCCTGAGACCCACATGGGTCTGTGTGGACCTCCAGAATAAAGGAAATCTACCTACAGACCCTACTGCTCTCTTTTCAGACTCTCAGCAACCCTAACAAGCCATAGTCACCATTGAGCATACTGGGAAGGGGTGAAAACTAATGCAGATTCTAAATACACCATTCAGAGTAAGATTCATTAATGCAGTGAAATAAATAAATAGAAATCAATAATGGCTACGGGAGAACAGGAGGGAATGAAAATAAACTACAAGTTACTAGAACCAGGTTTTTCATAAATAGTATTATTTCAAAGAAAAACAAAATATTTCAAAGAAAAACATGTTAGAGAACAAACATGCATCAACAAGAAAGAGAACACCACGAACAAGAAAGACAGAGATACTCTGTGGTTTCCTTACTTCTATCAGATCTTTATTCCTCCTTCATAGGTACGGCCCTTTCTTCAGCAATTTGAGTTTCTTGAAGTTTGGGTGTTGTTTGTGCTTGCCATGACTGGCAATTGTGAGTTCATAACACTAAGCCATGATAAACATCCCACTGTGCTAAAATCTGTGCTAAAATCATGGATACTCAATATATGATCTGACCAATCTCTCTGATCTGGCTGATCTCACCAATGACATGCAACAATTTTACATGCACATTTCAGTTTGAGGGATTCTTTTTCACATGTGAGAACACCCAAGGACATGAGCATGTGCTCATAATCCACAGTAAAAGTTCAGATATTCCTCACACATAATTTTAAAGAACAAGGCATTACTCCTAAACCATTTAAATTATTCAGGAGGAAACCAGAAAGCTACTGATTCTCCATGACTCTGGAAAAGTCCATTCTGGCATGCAGCTTTCCATAAATGATTCTTGTTTGGCATCACACAGAGATGTAAAAATAAAGAAGTAATAATGTTTAACTTACTCTACATTCTTTGTCCAGTCTGGGG
This sequence comes from Ceryle rudis, assembly GCA_033439905.1. NCBI lineage: Eukaryota > Metazoa > Chordata > Aves > Coraciiformes > Cerylidae > Ceryle > Ceryle rudis. Next base: position 52,553 of record JAAGNO010022493.1, read on the forward strand.
GGTTACTCATGGTCATAAATACACAGTTGGTCAAAATAGTGCACATGATAAGCATGCTGAATAATGTAGATTATGAGTCAAGGCATCTAAGTCAAAAAGTATGACAGTTTTACAACACTGAAATAATTAAAAATATTAAGTGAATAATAATATGTACAAATAATGTGACATTATAAATAAAACCTGAAAATAAAGCTTTGCACATAATTCTATCTATTTTAAATGGTATGTCATCTGTCATGTTATGGTGCACTTACTGTAAAACAATGCCTTACCATTATAATTATGTCAGGTTTACAATTTAAATGAAACATAAACACATCCTTAAGTCTGTGAAAATATGAAATGAGTACCCAAACATAATTACTCATTGAAGCCAGAGGGATCATTCTAAAAGATCTTTAGGCAGAGGTTGGTTGTTTACGCCCAAGTTGTTCTTTCGACATGATTGAAATGTATTTGAAAATATTCTCCGTTATTCTGACCTGGATCTTTTATAGGACACCTACTCCAGTGCTGAAAACACAATGCTGAAAAAGTATTCCTGAAAAAGCATCTCTTTACTCATGTGCTTTTGTCCTTGCTAAGTGAATCTAGTTCATGAATAGTACTACTGGTCTTGGTAAAAGTGTGACCTTAGATATGTTCAAGTGCAATGGTTTGTTACTAATTTGGTCTTAGCTGCAGGGCTTAGTATGGGATCAGGTCTCCTTTTGTATATAAAGCCTGATATTTAAACTCTGACAGCTTTTGGTGGTTCAGTAGAGAATTCTCTCAGTATGAATGAAGATCATACTGCAATTCACATGTGGTATTGCTGCTTTCTAAGTGTAATCAGCATATGTTTAGTTAGAATAGTATTCCCATATGGTCATATCTTTTATATCTATATGAAAAGTATTATTTCAGTAATCAATTAGTTTTAAATGGCAACCCTTAAATCAACATCAAGAGAAAAGGATATGAATGTACCAAAATCTTGATAGCAATTTTTCTGATGGGATTAAAAGGAGTTAAAATGTACAAGGCAGATGTGGCACTGAATCGGAAAATTGCCTTTCCCTTATTCAATACTATGAAAGTCTGAAAAAAAGAAATACAAAATTAAAATACAGTATTGGCTACATGAATGTCTTTACCTGCTTCTGACGTATTCCATTCCCTGGCTGGGAGGTTCAAGTTCCTTTCTACTGTCAACCTGTGACAGGAAAGTAACTGATTTCTATGAAAACAGTTGATTAAACCTTCCACAGTCAAGTCTCCAATTCTCTCAGTTTATCAGTAATGGCAAAATGCAGCATTTTATCGCTAAAATATTTTCAATTTTATTTCTAATGAAGTCTTTGAGTAAAGTCAGAGTTTGAAATTAATCAAATACATTCTAACTTGTGAGAAAACACAAAATCAAAATAGGAAAAGGGCAATTCTAAATGCCAGTTTGTATTTGGAACAAATACTTGACAGAATTATATCCACAAATATATGGACAAGGACAAACACCTGTCACTAAAAAATTAACCATAATTTAAAAATAATTTGTTTTCATTTCAGATTTTTAAATACTACCAATATCAATTCTATGCATCTTCTAAAAACGTATCTGCGAAAAAATAAAAAGGGATTAATAAATTGCCAGCTGACATAATTCTGAGCAGTGTGAGACAAACATATACCAGAATTTGGCATCCTATTACAACAAATCTTTTCTTTTAAAAAATTGCTGTTTTCATTTTTAACAAGATGCTCTTATTTTGCCTGTATATGAACATGAATTTCAGGTAGTTATCATCTTTTAAAACGTGACCTAATAAACCTACAGTTTGTGTTCATTTCATTCTGTTCCTGTTGGCATTCATCGCCTAAGTGTTTTCATTTTTATTCCAAGTGTATTTGTGTGTGAGGTTTACTTGCATCTTTGGTGCTTTTTGAAATTTCTTCAGGACATGACTATTCTTCATTCCTTTTGCTCTTTGTCAATGGTAATGGCTCTGCTTTGTGTTATCATAATAGAGTCTTTGTGAGGCTCTCAGCAGAGCTATATGGTATCACTGTTCTCCATGTTGATTTCCATTCTCTGTCAAAACTTGGCTGTGACCAGAAAAACGCTGCCCTCTCCATGGCCTTTACTGCCTATCTGGTCTGCCATCTCTGAGAGGGAAAGCAAACCTCTCTACAGCGGGAATGAAGACAGGTAAAGGATTGTTGCTCAGTGCCTGTTCAGAGAATAACAAGTGTATCATTGAGAATGACAGAGAATGGACTCATACTCCTTGGCATTTCTCTCTGCTCTACAATCCTTCACCCAGGTAGAAATGATAGAAAGATGTTGCTTGTCCCAAGGGCATGACTGCAGCAGATCCTGAAGGCAGACAATGCATGTATGATTTTCTCTGCATTGACAAGTTGATGATTAAGAGTAGTTTCTGCTATAAACTGGAGGAGGGATGACTAATTCATCATTAAAGATGTCCATTTGTGTTTTGTTCAGCACATTAGGCTGGTACCTAACATAAATATAGATGTCACCTATGACGAAAGATTCTGCAGTTTGCTAATTACTCTTAGACTATTAAGTCTATCAGTAGCCTGAGTTTTTACACTTTTTGTTCCAAGAAATCTGACTACTTTTTCTGATCATTGTCAGTTAGAAAGTATCCATCAGTACTTCTCAGGTTTTCTGACACTTCATTTGTAGAGGACTTGTTTAGAAAACTTTATACCTGAACTTATTTATGCAACTTTATTTGTAGATTTTTTTGCAGCTAGTCAAGAAAAGGGCTTACTGCACACAAATGTATTGTAAGTAAGAATCTGCCTGGAACTGTTGATATAACCAAGACCACATAAATGAAAACAACTCTTGGCAACACTTCTTCTCTGAGCTTTCATTTTTAAAAACATCCTTAATAATGTTAATAATTGCATATCTACAGCACTGTTTATTTAACTTTGGTAATTGTTAACACTCTGCAACTAATCCCACTTACAGAGATATACTTGTTTGTTCCTTGTCTTTCTTCTAAGTCATATGATGGTAGTCTCTTCCCAGATTGTATGCCTCATTGCTACAAGACCAAAAGCCATATACTCTACTGCAGATCCTGACTTTTTAAAAGGTCAAGGGGAAAATTTTTTGCTTGAATGGATCTGTTTGAACTAGCCTTTCTATCTTCCTCTACCTGGCTTGCGGATCATGTGAAAATGAGTACTTTGTATGACAGAGTACACCTCTCTTAGGTGTTTACACACTTTGTGGAGCACAACTATGCTTTTAATGGTCCAGTTGTATTGCAGCCTCACACAGGTAACTCAGGCACATTACTCTTCTCTCATAACATGTAGCTCTTTGCTCTGCTCTTTCTGTGTGAAAACTTTCAATTAGTCTTCTGAACAAAACTCTTTGTTTGTTTCCTTCTTCAAAACCCAGCTTTTCAGTGCTCTCTGCCACAAGTCTCTAACTGACAGCTCTTCAGCAGAGGCTTTTCATAGCAATCCCAAGTATCTCAAGCAACAGTTTTCATTGTGGTAGTTTTATATGACCCAAGATTTACACAGAGTGTCCATGTACTACATATAGATAGATGGATAGACAGATTTTGTACATACATATATAGATATATACATATGCTATATAGCTATAGCAGAAACAAAGGACACTGTTACAGTTCTTTATTTCACTAACTTGGATGTATGCCACCTTGTTATCTACAACAACCTCCACTTCAAAACCATGCTTAGAACATCTCATTTGTCATATCCCAGCTTACTGCTACATAGAAATTAGGAAAATTCAGTCTTCCCAAGTTCAGTCAAGCCCAAGGAAGTTTTATCTTCCTTACAATTAAGTAAATAACAAGTTACTCAACTGAAGTTGAAGGAGTCACAATATAGAAGAGTGTAATCAGTTAAATTAAATGAAAAGATGTTTCTATATATTTAGTGGCTTGATGGCTCTAACCACCATTATTTTGTGATTAAACTTTCCTAGGGTGGAAAATTGTATTTTATTTTGTGCCAAAGATTCTTCACTCACTTTTTTATTGATATAATATGGGTCCAGGTCTTCCAAAGGTTCAGATACCATTCCTGGAGGTATGTCACCATAAATAAATGGCAATGTCTTTCCTGCCTCCAAGTCACTGTTTGGTTTGGGACCATTTTCATCATCATCATCTGTATGTTCTTGCTTGGGCTTTTTAGCTTTTTCTTCTGCAGAACGCTTTTCAATAGCTGTGAGAGAATCTCTAGTAAAATAGCGGAAGCTTTCAGGTCCTGGTGGTACCAGCAGTGCCTGTGCCATGTTTTCATCCTGCAAATTTAATTGCTTTTAGCCTCTTGCATAAGAATGACCTATGAAAGAAAATCAGATAATTTAGGAAAAGTAGATTGTACCAACAGAAAAACCTCCAACATTTGCTCAGAAACTGTTTCAGGCCTGAAATAGAAGCAGCATATTTCAAGATTCAATGAAAGTTAAAAGCAACAGCTCAGAATATATTTAGATATTTTATAAATTATTTTTCAGCTTTTTCCCGATGGTCTTGAAAAAGACACTACTTCTGCCACAAACACTGCTTTGCCTATGTCCTAAGATACTACCAGTTAGAGTGAAATACTGATACAAGAGTTTTAATGGTATATCTTCTTTTAACAGACAGTATAAATGCTTCTTCTATGAATTCCTCTTGAAAATTGTAATCCTGTATCTTCCTGATTAATACATTTTATCATCCTGTCTTTCAAGTATCAGTAATCTAACTTTATGAAATACTTTCATTAAATGAAAAAAAGATGTTTTTGTAGAATTGGTGCTATTTAAATGATGGCAAATGAATTATAGGAAGAACAAGCATAATTCTTTCTTACTGACAATTTACTGTGCTGACAGTTAATGTTAGGTACCAAAGCAGTTTAGGTTGCATTTACTGACTGTCTCTGAGCTGTGAATCAAAACCACATACCTTTTAAGGATCCAGGATGTACAATCAAGAGTATGTGGGAAAATAATGCTGCTCCTGATTTTTTGCAAGGCAAGTGTCATAATACTATTTCAGACTAAAACTATTTTGAAATCTAAGACTCTGGTTCCCAGTGACTATCTTTGGTGCCAGTAATGGATGATGCTTTTCCCTCCTCTCTGCGCCAAACTCTCCACTGTACATAGTCTCGGTATGAAATCCTACAGTGTATCAGCTGAAAGTAATGTTCTTTTCTCTCTTCCAAGTTCTTCTGCAGCAGGACCAGTTGCTTAAACTGAGGCACTGTACAGGGCACTGTACAGCACAGTGCAGAGGTTTGAATGGCTGGAGGGAAGGAATGGCAGAAAGGAAGGCAGTTCTGGTTAAGGAGTATTGCCACCAAGTAAAAAATTATAGCCTTATTTGATGTCTGCTTTGCAAAAGATTGTGGTGTAGTGTAGTAATAATTTTAATTATGAAACCAAATTTTTAAGAGTTGAGTTTCAGAGACTGAAATGAGTTCTAATTGTGTTTTCTGTACATGAAGCCATGCAGTCTTCCCTATGTCACCTCATGAATATGCCATATCTGTATTCTGGACTTGCCACATCTAGTTTTGAGGCATATTATTGTATTCATTTGCATTCACTCAGTACTTTCTCCTAAAGCTTCTTGCCTGTCTGGAGCAGCTGGTAGAAATCACACAGACACACATACACGAAGTGCTACAGTAATGATCTTATGAAATAATAGATTCCTTTTCAAAAATCAAATCCTGTGTGAAGGTAAAGGAGGACATTAAAAAGCGCTTGAAGAATCTGCAATAGAAACTGGAGGAAAGAATTGAAACTGCGTATTCCTAAATCTGAATTACCAATCCAATGACATCATGGGTAAACCTGCTCCTGTGCCACCTGGAGTCTTTCTCTCTGGAGTGGGTTCATAGCACAACATCAGTATGTACAATCAGCACTGAGATAACTGAAATAATTTAGTCAATATATTATAGAATCAAGCATCTAAATAACATAAAACCAGAATTAAGGTACCTGATCATAAATTCATAAATAAACTATACTGTAATGTAGACATGGAGAGAGTTTTTCTCAAGGAAGAGCCTGGAGAACCATGAGTTAATGTAATGTCTAGAATTTTAGAGATCCTGGAGGGGCTGGCGATGCTGATGCAGTAAAAGTTGAAAACAAATTGTTACACCAGCCAGAGTCTCCAGCAGGCAATCTTGTCACATGTTCCTGTACTGGAACTTCTGCTACTAATTTTTAGTTTGTACAAGATAGAAGCCTTTGCTGATATTTGAGGGTTTTTTCTATGTAACTCCCAATTGCAAGGATTGTCCTTTATTTGAGGATGAAAAGCATACACATTCTCTGGATATAGTCCATATTCCTTTGATTATTGCTTTTGCCCACCCAGGATTAGTAAACTGTTTGGGGGTTCCCTTTGGTCTTTCTGAATAACTGATTCTTTTATTCCACATTTTACAGGCCTGTGATTCAAGTTGTTGACATAGGAGCCTTTTCTGTGAAACTAGTCTTAAAAGGTGCACCCTCCCAGAGTCATCAGTGGGTCTGTCTTCTCTTTATAGTTCAGTGCGTTTGGATAGACTGCTTTTCATCCATTAACAGTTATGGTTATGAATGGTATAGCAAAATGCATTGTCCTCACTAGAAATACATGCTTTTGTATTGCTAGAAGTCCACAAAGGGACTAATGAATATCTAGGAAAAGTAATATTAGCAGACTTGGAGTTTCACTGAATTACTCAGACAGTCATAAAACATGCTTAAAAAAAGTTTTCGTGACAAGTTGGAAATATGTCCTGCCTCCACTACTGTCTAGTGCAGTCATATCTTTCCTGGCTGCTGCTATTGGACAAGGTTTTTCCTATACTAAATATGCCCCAAGTGTTTTCATTCAGATTCCAGAACTTAATAGAGGTATTGCATTACTGTTGCTATACATGCAGTGGTTTAATAGAAAAATTAAATGAAAGTAATTCTGTTCCCTGAACTGAGCCCTAAACAAGCTCTTAGCAATCCTTGAACTATGAACCACTCATTTGTTAGTGAGAGCTTCCCTTTTCTTCCTTCACTGGTTTAAAATTGCTTGTTTTCTTGGTACTAAACTGCCAGGACATGAATGATACTGGGCACAATTCAGATTAAGAATTCTGTATATGTAATAATTTCAGTATAGCTTTCATTTGAAACCAATCTTTAAAGGAATAGTCTCAAAAATACATATGGTCCAGGCCCCTCAGTACTTGATACTGCTCAGCGAAGAGAATTTCAAGTATTTGAAGTACAATTTTCACCTAGATACTATATGTGTAATGGTCTACAATTCAATAGATTTCATTAGAAAAAATCAAGTTCCAATTTATTAAAGACATCCATTTGACAAATAAATCCATTTAGTTGTATGTGAGCATTGCATTCCATAAATCCTTCTCTATTTTTCCTTCAGTGCCTTCCTGTAAATAATAAGATTGAGCAATAAACAGTAACTATATGTTCTTATTTTTATGCATATTTCAGTTAATCAGATTATGTCCATGGATAACTTCATAAATTTTCTTTTTGAATCTAATTATCTTCTCATCATTTACACTGAAAATGACTCAAAAAATAAGTGAAATAACTCTGCTAATGATGTCAAATTAATATTTGCATGTCTCTGAAAAAGTGGCCTGCAGGTATCTATTTTTATGCTATCTTAAATCAGGCAAATGGTAAAAGTGAAAGTATCAGTGTAAGAACCAGGTGGATACTATGATAATTTGTTCAAATCATCAGGTTATCTAAGAGGTTATTTGCATTCTGCATGAAACAGTCCATATACATCCTTCAAAATTTTCAAGGTGGACAAATAGCAAACCTTGCAGTGTTTCTTATGGGTTTGGGTTTTGTTTGGTCTGTTTTGGTTTTGTTGTTGTTTTGGGGTTTTTTTGGGTTTTTTTTTTTGTTTTTTTTTTTTTCCTTAAGAACACTGGCATTGGAATTATTTTCCTGCTAAAATCCTGAAAAAGCTGACTACTGAGATTTTCATTCCATTAAAACTGAAACTCTGGAATACAAACATGCATTTGATTAGGGTTGGAATAAGTGCAAGGTAGCAAATGGAATCTGTAAAATAACCAACTATCATAATTTTCTTATGCTAATCTTCTATTTGAAAGGCTGTAATTTGGCAATAATATTTTCCTCTGTGCTAAACACAGCAATAGCCTCTCAGATGTTAAAACCTGGATTAAAAACTCTACTCTAAGTCACTGGTATTCATAAGACTAGCTGTGTCACATTAGGCCAGTAAAGATATTTGTCCAAACCATAAAGGTCAGGCTCCCATAGTAGGAGAGACAGAAACAGCAGGGCTAGTAACAGTGCCACTTCAACATCAAGTAGAAATTATTTTTCTGCAATTTTATAAGTAAAAAGTGTAGCTGTTGTATGCTGATGTTGTCAGAAAATTACCTCAACTCAAACCACTACTGTCCTGTGGAGGAAAGCAGTACAGAGGGAATGTATGCAGGAAGAGTCTAAATAAATGAGTCATCTTAATTCCCTCTCTTAGTATTTGCAAAATTAAGGTATTATTTTTCTGGAATTGAATCACACAATCATAGAATTGTCACAGTTGGAAAAGACATCTAAGATCACTGCATCCAACTGTTAACACCTCACCATCCCACTACAGCATGTCCTAAAGTGTCTCATCTACCTGTTTTTTGAATACCACCAGGAATGGTGACTCCACCACCTCCCTGGGCAGCCCGTTCCAGTGCCTGACTACTCTTTCAGTAAAGAAATTCTTCCTAATATCTAATCTA
>JAAGNO010022494.1:7790-23708 GCA_033439905.1 Ceryle rudis
TTGTTTTGTTGGGTTTTGTTTTTTTTTTTTTTTGTTTCTTTGGGTGTTTTTTTTTGTTTTTGGTTTGGTTTTGGGTTTGTTTTTTTTTTTTTTTTTTTTTTTTAAGTTACCCACTCCTTAATGGATTATTTCAGTGGTTTAGTTTACTGGTTTAATTATTTTTACTTTTTTTTTAGCACTTGTGAATTGTATAAAATGCTCTTTCCCTTCCATATACTGCCCTGCATCTCATTCTCTTGGCATCTCATTCTCACATAAACCTTTGTTGTGTTTGTCCAGGCTTTCTGGTTACAGTAATGAACTAAAAAAAAAAAAAAAAAACCCCATGAGCTCCCAAAAAGCAGGAATATCTGCTCAGCTGAACCCATTAACATGAGAACAGAGCCCACACTGCTTTGGCTTTCTACTGAAACAGGCTGGTGCCAGGCACGCGGGTGCAGCTGGCTGTCCCCACGCTGCAGTCGAGTGACAGAAATACCACTACAGAGATCTTGGAAAAAACCAGTAATGCCATAATGTAAGCAAGATGCAAGAAAACAGGTCAGTCACCTTCAGGAGAGCAAACATACTTGCCAGAAAGAAAGGAACAGTCAGAGAACATACACTGTTTTTCTATTAGCACTATTCAATAACATCACCAAATCTGCTACTTCATTTTTCAACGCGATTAGTTTCTTTCTCGAAATTAGTTTGTGATAACATTCATTATGTATCTTCTAATGTTATTAACATACGTCGCTTTACAGTGTGCACAAAAATTCTTGGATCCATGACAAAACAACAAAGAAACTTATGAGATAACATATCAAAAACTCCACAAGGAATTTAGATGAAGTTTATTCTGTCCCTCATTGACAATTTCTAAATTTCTCATAAACTGCTTAAAGCTAAACAGACCTGAAGCCTGTGATCCATGATTTTTATTTTATTTTTAATAAAATTTTCTGCAAGTGTATGTAGTACTTATCCTACCCTATATTTTTATCAGAAATAAAGGTTGGATTTGTAAGCAGCTAATGTTCCTTCCTGAAATTCCGTACTATCCTTCTTCCCCTCCCCATTGATCACGCACTTAACTTTTAATGAAGTGAAAAGGAAAAGAGCCACAGAAAGCTGAACCACTTGTTAAACTGGTACTCCTGTACACATGGCACCTAGAGCAGCAGTCACATGTAAAAGGTAAAAAGCCTGTCAACTCACTGACTGGTGTTCACTGACTAGTGATACCCTTTGACTGTCCCAAAGAACAATGCAAAACAGCTTCTTAAATTCTTCCCAAAGTACATCATGACTGACAGCAAAGGTAATACAGATGCACATACAGGGACACTCCCAAAACAAAACCGCACGCGAGTGACCCGCCTCTTCTGTGCTAGCTCCAGTCATCTTCACACACAGCTCTTCTGAAAGCACTGAGAACCTAATCTCAAAAAGGAAAACTAATTAAAAGATTACAAGTGGCATGCAGCAGTAGCATGGATTCATACCCAAAGACTTTTTGCTACAACTTGTCTGCTACATCTCAAGTAGGGCAGTAATTCAGAGTAGTTCTCTCCTGTAGCATTACTGAACTCAGACTAGCCTAGACCCATCTAATCCCTAGACAGATGTATATACTTGTTTGAGATCTCTGCCTTTAAAAGCTGCTGAAAGATTGAAAAGAAACTGCTGAAAACACTTGCTGAGTGGCAGCACCCACTGAACTTGATGGGATTTTTTTTCTGCTTTTTGAAAGGTCTTTTTAAGACTCTTTAAAATCACGGATTCTTGCAGTGAATCTGCAATATGAACTAAACTCTATGAATGACACAGTCTTGTGAATGGCAGAATAACTGTAATAATAAAAATAAATTAAAAAAATAAATCTAGAAGTGTTAACCAAAAAAGTAACCAATAAAGTTATCCACAGCAAGAATTCCTTTTTCCTGTAATTTAGCAAAGACCAGCTGGATTATTTCAAGCTGAACACTGGAAATAGCAAGGAAAACCTTATTAATAGCAACTACAATTTCCTTCTTTGCACTGAGTACCATATAGGCCTGTTTTAGTAAGTTGCCTGCTGGCTAGAATGATAACCCTTGCATAAGAGGAAATAAGGCCGTTCTTTACCTCTCAAAGGTTCTCAGTAAGGAAACAGCAGTTTTCCTAACACCCCTTTCTGAGGCAGCCAGATTCACCACACATCACCAACATAAATCAGAACAACAGATCTCTGACATGGTCTCAGTGTTACCATGGCATTCCAAAACCACAGAGAACCAATTCAGCAAAATGAAACATCATGACATGAAGAAGAATTCTACTAAGAATTCTAGAGCATCACCCAGAAGCATCCAAGTTAACCAGTCACTCAAAGGCCTCCATCCTAAATAAAAATGCTATTCATTATTTCATAGTCATCAATAGCTGGACGAGGAGGGAAGGAAGCACTTTCTACATAGTTAGGTTTTAGTAGAGACATTTAGTAAGAATTATAATAAACCTGAGGTAGACACTCTTCTTCACAAAATGTGGAGAAATAAAACTCTGTTCCAGAAATATACACTTAAATTTATATATCTGTACATAGTATCAAGTCTACAGTTCATTTCATATATCAAGACAGAAAGAGTGCAATTTGCATCCTAATGAAGCCAGTTACAAGTTTCTAATTTACTTCAAGTCAGCCATTAGCGTTTAAGCAAGCTTCTTGATAATAGCTAATACACCCCTCTTGCTCTCCCAAAAGAAGAACTTAATCTTTTTATTATTATTTTTACTCACTAAGAAGATACAACTAATATTTGCTAGAGGCTAGATACATTTTCATCTGTTCACTAACATAACAGGGGTCAGGAAACAGATGTAAAGAACTAATACCATAAAAGTATCTGACATTTGATGGCTACGTATTAATCCAAACCCTGGCATACCTTCTGTCATACAAGGTGTGTGTGTGTGTGTGCATGAAAGCAACCACCTCTATTAGTCATGATGTATCATTACTGTAGGATCTTTCCTCCTCCTCCTCCCCTTTATATATATACAGTTCTATTTCTTGAGATTTTGCCAGAAAACCTAGTTAAGAGTTATAAGCACGTGATTCAGTGTTATAGCAGAATATACAAGTGATGGGGTTAGAAAATAGTTGGATTTTTCTTTTCCTGGATTTTTTGATTCAAAAGAATGTGCCAGGAGTATTAAGGAGAAGATTAGGAAGAACAAATCTGAACAGCTGTGAGGAGGATGTTAGTAATAATATTCTGATTTTAAGAATGGAAAGGGAAAAAAAAAGGCAAAAATAACGCAAAACAACAATCATATTACTAGTGAAGTTTTGCCAGTCTCACTCGTGCATTTGGATGAAAATTACTGCTAGTTTTTTCCATTTCACGGAGGGACAGGAGACCTTCTAATGGGACAAGGATCTGAAGGAAGAGCCATAAAGATTTCAAAATATGAAGAAATGCACAATGTGGAAGTTGAAAAAAGAAGAGGAGATAAAAAAATGGAAAGAACTTGCCATTAAGCAAGCCATTTCCATATTCTGAGCTTCAATCTATCCTCCTCTGCTCATAAAAGAAAAATTAGGAATAAAAAGAACAGCTGGTGAAAATAAATGCAAAATCTAGAAAACTGTCAAACTTGAACGAATTATGTAAAAGCAAAACACCAAGGTTGCTTGCACAAGCTCACAGGTTTTAAAATGCAAATCCAGCAAGCTTTTATTGACACTGTTAGTATCATCACTGGAATTTGACTTCAGTGTTGATTTTTTGAGGATTTGTTTTCTTTTTTTTTAAAAAAAAATGTTTTTTAAAAAAATTTGATATATGAAACCTGCAAACTCATTTGGATAAATTGCACATCAAGGGAAGTCATTGTCACATAAGTGGCCTAAAAGGCAGCACACTTCCATGGCAGCTGGGCGAGGGGTGCGGAAGAGAACAACATGAACAAAGTGCCCATCCCACAGCAAGCACACAATTAGGAAAAGGGTTGAATCAGCTCCCAGCTAAAAGATACCAGTTTGGTAAATACCTAAAGGAACACTGAGTTTGAAGACCAGGGTACCAATAATAATTTGGTTCGGTTTATCTTGTTCTGCAAGTACAGATTCAGATATAAATTCAGCTCATCCTGGATATATGAACTCTTCTCAGATACATGAGCACTTCTTCGAGTTAAAATATGGGATTTATGAGCTTCTCTAACAGCTGTGGCCAGCTCAAAAAGAGTGGGTGCTTAGCAGGATGCTTCTAAGACCACAGTGACACATAAGCAGACTGATTATCAAAGCACGGAGCACAAAAGCAGCTCCCATGAGTCATAACAGAAGGACAGGAAAGACAATTTAGCTTCCATTTTAGTCTTCCTCTCTGGTAAGAACCTTAATAAATATGTCTGTTGTGGGTGTGACAGCTTCTTACGCAGTTTATGCTGGCTCTTACGCATGCTGGGCGGTCTTTTCCATACATGTAGCAGCTCTGAAGAAAAACAACCAGTGTTCAGAGGATAATACTCTCAACAGCAACCTGTAAAATCCAAAGCCTCTGCAGTTCCATCTGGCACAAGGAGCCTGATAGTCATGTGTTCACTTCTGTCAAATACAAGTGTCCAACATTTCTAGTGGAAGTAAAAGCACATTTCTGCTTACCAAGATATTGTTAGACAAAGAGAGGGGAAAAAAAAAAAAAAGGAAAAAAAAGATTTTTTTTTTTTTTTTTTAGATAGTCTTATTTTGTAACAGAATACCTTCCTGTGGAAAAAGCAAATATTGTGTTGGGTAAAAACATATTAGTAGTGGTCTCCTTAGAACCTGGTTCATTTCAATCTTTCCATCTTGTCAGAACACCAGTCTCCAGCAATACCCTATATTCCTTTGTCATGTAGCTTACTATTTAGTCCCATATTATCTATGACAATGTGTCATGGACCTTAAATCTCCAGGTTATAAAACAGTATTACAGACATAGCTTTTTCATCTTTAATAATGATCAAAAAAGCTACTACTTTTAAAGAGTTACACATTAGGACTCAGTTTGTGACTCAATTCCCACATCAGTGTTTGAAGAATTATGCAAAAAAGTGTTAAGTATAAAAGCCTTCCTCCTTTATCAAACAAAAAAACCAACCAACCAACCAGAAAACAAAACAAACCCAACACAAAAGTCACAAAGAAAAAGAAAAGAGAGCACCTTCAAAGTGCAGGGAGCATTACTGTCTGAGAAAAAAGTACAATCTATTATCTTTAGGGGAACACATTGGATGCCCCTACCAGCCAGTCAGTAGGAGGACTGCTTTAAAGTTTGAACCCAGCAGGCTACCTGTGGAAAGAAAGGGCCTTTCAAGTTCTTCCATCATGCTCTCCAGTTCCTCTGTTCTCTAGCAGCCTACTGTCAAAAAGGACTGCTAGGTTCTTCTCCACAATGGCAGCAACCCCTGGCTGTGCACCAGAAATCCTACACTGTCAGCAGGAAAACCACAGATGCAGAAGACCCGGTCACTTAGAAAAAAGTTCTCTGATGCATTCCTCACTGGATCAGCCACTGAAACTTTCATACGTGCACACACAAAGCATATTGGTGATTTAAAAAGACTCTCTCTTAACAACAACAAAAAGAGCGAAATTCTTCTAATGTGACAAACTTTCTCCCTGCTACCAACCCAGATTTGTCTTCATTGTTCTAAAAATAACTCCCATTCACATTCTAAAAGTCAGATGTTCCTCTCTGTGCTCTCTTTGGCTGGGATGGAGCTTTCTCATAAGAGAACAGAAAAATAAAGGTGACTATAAAGTATTTATAAATAGCAAATGAATGCTGAAACTATATTTTTCAGGCATTCTAATGCAGATAAATGAGTACTCTTCTTTGTAATCTTAAAACATATCATTAAATACAGATTACTGGTTCACTATCTGAAGTAAAAGAAAAAGAAAAACAAAACTAAAACAAACCAAGAAATTACTTTTTCCTTTAAAAGGACACATCAAAGACACGGAACAAACATATGAGGGGGGAGCTCCCCAAAATTGAATAAGAAGATACAATACATGCAAATGAACAGAATTATATTCTAATTACACTAAAAAAATATTTATCATGTCTTCTTGATGCATTTTCCAGGCAAACAGTCAGAAGCCTTTTATTTTAAATAATATCGATCCATCTTTTAACAAACTTAACCTTGCCAAGAATGTCATGAAAAGTCTTCAACAAAGGACAGAAAGAAGCAACTCAATTACTAACTGTCCCAACACCCAAAGACAGGTCATTTCAAGAATAAATGTACATTACTATGCAAGCACATGTGCAGGCAATATATTTAAAGGAAAAAACTCAAAGGCTTTTTATTATTGCTTCTTCTTTCACAAAGGTCCTAAGTGATTAAACTACATGGTGGGCATATGGTGTACAGGGGGGGGTTGGGGGGGTGGCGGAGGGGAAGTGTTGAAGGTCTTTTAATTTTGTTTGGGTTTGCTCCATCCCCCTTTCCCCCACCCCCTTTAATTAGAAAAAGACTTCCTCAAAGCAGCTTGCTTCAAAAAAACCAAAACCAAACCAAAACAAAGAAATTGAAACCTATAGAAACATCTCTCCATACAAAGTTCATCTGAATTTGAAGATATTGTTAATATCTCAATGTGTGAATGTCTAATATAAAACATTTGCTCTAATTTTACAGATTTCAGAGATAATAGCAAATACAAATAATACTGAAAATAATTGAATGTGCTTATTTTAACAATTCATAAATGTTTTTATTATATATGACTGTTATCAGAGTAACTGAAGACTAACCATGTTTAATCAAGGGGTGAGTTTTACCACACTTTCTTGTTGGAAAAAAACCTGTTAAACTTACACAAGTGAATAAATCAATTAAATGAAACCCGCATCAAGAAATCTAATCTCCAAAGTGGCTCAGACTGCAAGAAGACCTTATGACCACTATAAGAAGCTGAAGTTCAATTAAAAAAAAAAAAAAAAAAAAAATATATCTAGCCCAGAAAAAGAAAAAAAATTTTTTTTAAAAAAAATCACATCTCAATAACTTTAAGCTTTCTTAAAACCAAGGATGAAAGCTTGAAGTATTTTGGAATGCAGCCCCACAGAAGCAGCAGCAGCAATGTATTGGTACCAACGTGAATTCCAGTGAGGACTCTGAACATTAACCTCAAAATCCTGAAATAAACTTTTTGTTCAGGACAAATCCATTGCAGAGAAAGTGCAGCAACAGAACACTGAGCTTGTGCTGTTCTTGTGCTGTTACAAAAGAGGTCATCACGCTGAGACACCTAGAACACCTTCGGGAAGGGGAGTTTCAGTCTGCTACATAAATTACTGCAAACATATTTGGAAGATGTGTTAAGGTGAACAAGTCAATTTGCAAAATATGTAAACACCTTTCCAGTAGAGAAATAATAAAAAAAATACAGTATCAAGCCTACAAATTAAATTTAGTGATCTCATCTAAAAGCAGAAAAACTAAACTTGAAAATAATCAGGCCAGAATATTATCATTTGATCAAATCATGTACTTATCTCTATCAATGGATACTAATGAACAGAGCATCTGTATACAAGAAAAAACATGCTGGGAGCAACATTTACTCATATTCATTCCTGTACCATTTGTTTTACCTAAACACAAAATTAAAGTTCTACTGAAATTGTAATAAAATTGGAAGGTGGTGGGGAAAACAGGCGGTTGTGATTTTTATCTGCTTTTGATCATTTGTACTCAAAAATCTCTTCACTGATCAAAAGATGCACCTTCTTCTCATACAGAATGAAATAAAACTACTACAATCAGGAAAGTTCTGAGCTCAGCAGCTTAAAATCATAAAATCAAGTGGCTGTGGGTTTAAAACAATTAGAACATTAGCTAAAGCAGCTCTTTTTCAGAAAAAAAGTGAGCCACCAAATTGCTTCAAATTGCAAAGCTGCAAGTGAACTCCGGGTTGGAAGAGACATATTTCTACGTTACAAGGTAGAGGTCAGTTCTGCTGCAAGCAAACAGGTAAAAAAAAAAACCAAACCAGCCAACCAAACAAAAAACCCAACTACCTTCAGTAAAGATGAAAGGAAACTGTGACACTAGTAACATAATTATAAAGGCTGTCATCCTGTACATACTATCCAAGGACTGAGGTGGATCATCAGCAAGGCTGAATGTCAATCCTGTGGTTAGGCTTAGAACACTAGAGAAACTTACTCCCTTAAAGGACAGTTTGAGAGAGAACCACTGAAATTCACAGAATACTTCCCCCTCTATACCCCTCCCCAGACTCTAGGAATTAAAGCCGCAGTGGAGAAATTATTTGCTATTTCTAAACTTGGCACGTCTAATTCTATATTAGAACAGCTGGGATTCTGATTATTTTATCTCTCAAAGGACTCCAAAACTCCTATTATGCAACTGTATTGGGTTTGCATGGCAAGTTGTTTCTTGTTTGTTTGTTTGTTTTCTTTTTAGAAGGGAGAAGGCGGGTATTTGACATTTTGTTCGGGGGGTTTGTATTTTTTTTTTTATTTTCCTTTTTTTTTTTTGGAGGGGGTGGGGAGGGGCTACAAAGGTAGGTTCTGTGAGAAGCTGTGAGAAGCTTCCCCGATGTCTGATGAAGCCAGTGCAGCCAGCTCCAGGATGAACCCAATGCTGGCCAAGGCTGAGGCCTTTAGTGACAGTGCCTCTGTAAGAGCACTTTTAAGATGGGGAAAAGTTGCTGCACAGCAGGAGTTGCAGCCAGAGAGAAGGCCAAATATACGTGAGAAAAACAAGTCTGCAAGACACTAAGGTCACTGAAGAAGGAGTGGGAGGAGGTGCTACCCCAAGCAGAGATTCCCCTGCAGTCCATGGTGAAGACCATGGTGAGGCCAGCTGTCCTCTTGCAGCCCATGGAGGTTAAGGATGGAGCAGATATCCACCTGCAGTCCATGGAGGTGAAGCAGGTGGATGCCCAAAGGAGGCTGTAACCTCATGGAAAGCCTGTGATAGAAGAGGCTCCTGGCAGGACCTGTGGACCCATGGAGAGAGAAGCCCATGATGGAGCAGTTTTGCTGGCAGGACTTGTGACCCCACAGGGGACCCACACTAGAGCAATCTGTTCATAAAGGACTGAACCCCATGGAAAGGAACCATGCTGAAGCAGTTTGTGAAGAACTGCAGCCAATGGGAAGGACTCACACTGAAGAAGGACAACTGGCTCATGTGGAAGGGACCCCATGATGAAAAACTGAAAAATTTTGAGGAGTCCTCCACCTACAGAGGAAGGAGCAGCAGAAACAACATGTGATAAACCAACTGCAACCCCCACCCTCTACACCACTGGTATGGGGAGGAGGTAGAGAAATCAGAAGTGAAGTTGAGCCTGGGAATAAGGGATGGGTGGGGGGAAGGTGTTTTAAGATTCAGTTTTATT
Organism: Ceryle rudis; assembly: GCA_033439905.1. Classification (NCBI taxonomy): domain Eukaryota; kingdom Metazoa; phylum Chordata; class Aves; order Coraciiformes; family Cerylidae; genus Ceryle; species Ceryle rudis. The sequence continues at coordinate 17,194 of JAAGNO010022494.1, forward strand.
TCTCATCCTGCTCTGATTTGATTGATAATAAATTAAATAAATTTTCCCCAAGTTGAGTCTGTTTTGCTTGTGGTGGTATCTAGGGAGTGATCTCTCCCCGATTTCATCTCGACCCACAAACGTTTTGCTATATTTTTCTCTCCCCTGTCCATCTGAGGACTGGGAGTGATAAAGCAGCTTTGGTGGGCACCTTACATCCAGCCAGAGTCAACCCACAACAGAAATCTAATTGAAAAGACTTTTAATCACTTAGGTTGTTCATCTTTCCTCTTCTATTTCAACTGTTAGATGCATTGTTGGGTCTTGCCTTTAATTAGATGTTAAGCTGTGTGATAAGGAAACTTTTTGCTATGGTGAAGGCCTCTAGGTGTTTGTATAAAAAAAAAAAAAAACCCAAACTTATAAAGATGGAATGTTTGAAACCATGCTATGGTACTGGTTCTTTGCATGACAAGAATTGCTGTGGTAAACTGAGTCTTGAGGTAAATGAAACTCTCACCAGATGACTCAGAAAAAACTTCAAAAACATTGGGAGGCAATTTGGTTAATTTCTGGAAACAGGATGTGGTAATAATTTTTATTATTTTTTAAATAATAGACAGCACTGTTTCAATGCCAATCTCCATAATGACTTTAAGAAAAAAAAAAAAAATCAGAAGTTTCTCCTGCTATTTCAGCCTGGTGGTTTCCATTTAAGAGTTAAAAGGAAAGCAAGATATTCTAAAAATCACATAGGACATGAAAACTATCCTCTTTATTAGAGGTATGAATGTTCAGACAAACTTCCCTAACACAAATACAGCCTTTACTTGTTCTATACCTTCATCCACCACCATCAATATACTGGCAAAACACATATCAAACAAATCATGCTTAGCTAGTATTTTTATACAAAAGTTTAGTATTAAAAGTAAAAGCCCAGTGAAAGAATGCCACAGCCCTAGTCAACATTATTGTTCTGGAAAAATGTCTAAATAGAAGAGTTCTACTGAAAGGCATGACCTAACTCAAAAAAAAAATGTTACAAAGTAGTATTTACAAGTTAGTCCCTATAAAGTGAAGAACCATCCAGGTTATAAATTTATGTAACAATGGAAAAATATTTAAATGTAAATAGGAAATGGCAGGTGCATGGCCTTTCTCCCAAGCAGACTACTTCCTAAGTGTCTATACAGTTTCTCTCTGGAATGCAGATGGCTTCTTGCATGGGAGATTCCCATGGCAGCAAAAGCATGCCTGGATATGCAAGTGACCCAAAAGAGACCTGAAAAACAGGTCTTGAAAAAAAGGAGATGAATCTAAACAATAAACAACGTTGGCAGATCTACCAAGGGAAAGGTAATAAAAAAACCTCATAATCCTGATTTTCATCTTTCATGCATTTCTCTATCCTTTGAGTCTTCTAAGTTTAATTATAAGTTTGGGGCAGGGGGGAGGGTGTACGAGAAGAGAAGGGGAAAAAAAGAGGGAAGGCAATGCCCCTGGCACAGAGAAAGAAGGGTGGGTGAGGGAAGAAGGGAAGCTACTCCAGGTAGTCATGGAAGAGAGTGAAAGGCTGGCATATAGGGAAGCTCTTGAATGAAAAAGGGAAAAAAAAAAAAAAAAATCCTCTAAGGAGAATATGCTTCAGGCATGAGCCACAAGTTCATCCTGAGATTTAAGATTTATATTAGCATACAAAAAGAAAAAAAAAAGTACTGACTCACGGAACCCAAAAGTCAGCATTTGCATAACTGACTTTCCTGTTTCTAATATATCTACTTACTTCTTGTACAAATAGTCTTGTAACATTAAGGGAAATAGAAGTAATTTGGGAGATCTGAATGCAAAAGTCTACTCCCAGCAAGTCATTATTATTTATTTTCTGTACAAAGTTAAAAAACTTAGGAAAACAAGGGCTGACAACAGCCTAGGGCATACCATGTCTCAGAGGATTAAAAAGAACTTCCCAAAATTCAGTTATACCTACAGAGGCTGCTAAGTGTCTTCCAAGGCTATTCTTGAAATGAAAAAGACAAAACAAGTGTCTCTTGCTTGCAGTGAGCTGTACAAAACCGTATACATCTAATAACAAGCCTAAATATTGGTGATTAGAAACTAGAACCGAAAGGGTGCATATCGAGCCATCTCATCATCCACCACAGGCAGTAACCATGAAGCAGCAGCAGCAACACACTGACCCCATGCCTAAACCAGCACATGCAACCAAAGCCACTGCCCAGCAAGTAGAGACAACATAAAATCACGGTTCTAATTGCACCATGTTATTTCTTTCCACTAACATTCTCTTTGTGCCCTCCTAACATTGGAAGGGTAATTGCCACTTTCCTTTCTAACCCAGGTAGAAAAGGAGATATGCTATTTACTCAGACAAAAAGAAATAATTCTCATAATCCCCTTTGGATTATACTACTTTCTTTGCTGCTGAGACTGTACGCTAAAGCAACCTGAAAGCAAGTTTAACACTGTGGCTCTAGTGGTGTTAGACACAAATCTCCTATTCCCATCTACTCATATCTCAAAAAAACCCCCAGCCCAGCCAAACCCACCAAAACACCGCTTTACAGAGCTCAATACCTACTGCTAGAGAAAGACTTTTGTAACATACAGGAGACATGCCTCCCGCCCCAAATGAACAGAAGTAAAACACAAGCAAGTTATGTAAGAGTCTCCCATCCTGAGCTGGAATTTCAAACACGGATGTTAAATGCATTTCACAGTCTACTTGCATCCATTTTTCAACTGATTGAAATACTCAGTAGTTTAGAGTAACTCCATTGCTCTGCTTGCATGCTCGAATTTCAAAAGCAAAATACTTTCAAGACAATTTGTACAGCAGCGCTTTGCAACAAAATGCAGCTGAAGGATTTTTCCCACTGTAAGGTATTTACTAGACTACAGTAATTCTCTTAGCACTTTTAAAGCTTGAAACACACCTTCTGCTGAACGCTATGAGTCAGTTTTAATGACAGTGTTATGTTCTATTGCTCTATAGCTTATGCAAGAAAATGAATTTGCATTAAGCACCCAACTTTAGAAGCCACCTTCTCTCCTCCATTGTTAATACTGAATAATGGCAAAAAATAGGCTATATTCCCTGCCTGCTTTCTCAATGTTTTAAAAAGAATAAATCTAATTAGCTGCCTGGAATGTAAAATGGACATAAAATGCGTTATTGTCACCTGATGGATATGTAACCTTTTTTCCAAGAAAGCCAGTATACAGACAATATAAAGAGTAATGATGATTTTCATGTTTAGTAAAGTTTCAAAATTTTAGTCAAGTGTTATCCGATTAGTGTTATTCTTTTCCTTTACCTTCCTTGCAGGAGAATTTACAATGCCTTTAAATGACTTCATCTGTATGAAAACTAATAGTTAACTTCACAGTAACGAGGATAAAACAGTCCAACATGCTAATTCAAGGAGGAAAAAAAAAAAAAAAAACCAACAAAAAAGGTGGGGAATTAAAACTTCACTAGTTTATAGATTAACTTTTGAGGACTGTCACTGCTGTCATTGGCGGGGGGGAGTATGCCATGGCTTTGCCTTTTCCAACAAATTTAACAACAAATACTTATAATGTGACATCTCTTACCATCATGGGTCTTTTAGTCCAAACAGTGGTCCAATCTAAATATGTTTTCCCTCCATTTGCTTTGTTCCCTCATTTAAAATCCCCCAAACCCCCCACCTGCCAAGAACAGTATAATATACTCATGTTGGTGTCCTTTTTTTTTTTTTTTTTTTTTAACTGAAATCATGACTACACATCACTCAGCTTGACAAAACGGTGGTTTGGCCAGTTTGCTCCTAGAAATATGACTGGCAAGTTTTTTATCTGGTTCTCATACAAATCAATGACCAAAACTCCTCGTAAATACATCTACAATTAACTATGCAGATATAAAAAGTCAGAGATTTAAAACACCCAAATTTTATGTGTGTGTATATATATACACTCACACAGTGAAATGTACATGTACATGCACCTACGTTCAATGACAGGGGGCAAATTTCTCCTTCCAGTATTTATTTTCTTAGAACTTAAGCTAAATGATCGCTTCACTGAAAATGAATGTGAATATATGGGATTACCTCTTCTACCCTCTATACTTTTGAATGAAAGCCAAAACCTTCTTCAGAATCAAAACTTACTCTCTTTTGAGCACTTTTAAAGAGGTCCCAAGTTGTCCAAGCACAAAAAAGAAAATTTATTTCCTATTTTTAGTGTAAGTTCACAATGTAAACTCTACAAAAATGGAAAAAGGTTCCCATGGATATCTCCCTCTATGGTTGGAAGATCTGTTATAAAAGGCTAAGCCATTCCAGTAATAAGCAACACTTACTCAGTGCAGAAAAAGCACCAAGAAAACCAAGAGAAAACCAGATCCCCCACACACCTCTGGGCTGGAAGACTGATACAGACAGCTGCTTTCTGAAAGCTGTACATAGAAAACCCTTGTAAAATAAAGCTATGCCTTGAACTGAAGAAATTATACATTGACAAACCTGCAAAGATAGCAGCTGATGAATTAACAAAGGAACTGCACCTGCACCAGGGTACAAGAGATGCACTTATCACATCAGCATCTGCTAGAATCTGAGTAGGAGGCAAGAGATTTGTCCAGCATATTGGAGAAAAATACTCACTTTAAAGAATACAACTACAAGGAAAACGTGAACTGTCTCCAGCACTAAAAGAGGCGATTTCTCAAATTACAAACTCTGCCATAATTGCCCCGAGATGTAAAAGCAGATTATACTGTCATTTTTATTAATTTGCAATTAAAAACAGAGATGCAAAATCTCATACCATTCTCATCTTGTTTGGGGGTGTGTGGAGGAGGTACCAGCCCTTTTCTTTTGCTTATGTAAAAGCAAGCCTTTTTTTTTTTTCTTCCCTTCGAAGAACTTCTCCTTATAGTACTTGAATCTGCTCCAATAATAAACTCTCAATTCACTTCAGAAAAATATTCTAGCTCTCGAAGTTCAATTAATTGGGGGCGGTGGTGGAGTGAAGAATCCATTAGCACATTTTCCAACTATTAGACTTGCTTCTTGGCAAGCTGAGAACTTGGCCAATTGAGAACTTAAACAATTTTGTACCCGTAGATCCAATGGCGGTGAAATGCAGTGATGTAACTTCTAATTCAGCCTGTAAACAGCAGTGGCAGCTAAGTAACGCTAGAAATAGAACATGGAGCGCGTTTAACTTCAGGCGTGCTGAAAGACTCCCCAGCACACGTTAACACATACATCCATCGCACAAGAAAAAAAGATAGCAAAATTTCATCCGATTCACAGATATTGGTACTGCAAACAAAAGCAACTATTTAAAGTTTGCTGAAAGAAGCACTGATGGATTTTTTTTCCTAAATAAGGTTATGTTCAATTGTGTTCAGTATATAGTTTTCTTAAAAACTAAAAACCAACTGGACCAGCTTCCCTGTGAGGATGGGTTGAGAGTGTTGGGGTTGTATGGCTTGGAAAAAAGAAGGCTCCAGGGAGACTTTATAGTCACTTTCCAATACTTAAAGGAGACAGGCCTACAGGAAAGACGAGGAGGGATTTTTTATGAGGGAGTGTAGTGATAGGACACTCCCCGATAGGGCTGATGGTTTCAAACTGTAAGGGGGTAGATTTAGATTAGAAACTAGGAAGAATTTCTTCACTATGAGAGTGGTGAGGCACAAAAACAGGTTGCCTGGAGTGGCTGTGGATGCCATATCCCTGGAAGTGTTCAAGGCCAGGTTGGATGGGGCTTGGAGTAACCTGGTCTAATGGAAAGTGTCCTTGCCCATGGCAGGGCAGGTTGGAACTTGATGATCTTCAAGGTGTTTTCCAACCCAAACCATTCTATGATATGATGCTATGAATGCCAAGTGTCATCATGAGGAAGACAAATATATTTGAACTTAAAAACCTGAAGCAATGAGATCTTGCAATACTTGGTTCCAAAAGCAGAAGTAAAAGATTTTTTTACCTTCACCCACTTTTTAAATGCACCATGCCATCAAAAAGTTTGCATCCTTTTTTTCTATATGAAAAAAAGGAAATCCTCTCCCAGGACACACTGCACATAGGTAAGCTCTCCTCAAAGCTGTTTGTAAACTTGTGTCTACTTCCTCAGCAAACATGCTGAAACAAATGTTTAGTAAAAATAAAAAGGAGAAATAGTATTTAAGTCTGTCTCAAGCATCCAACTGAAATGGCAAACTATTAAACTTTCAAAGTTAAAGAATTTAACATACTGAAAGTTTAAGCATAATACAACACTTATTTTAGCTGTAACAGAGGCACTGTCAAGTGCTCACTAAACAAATGTAATTCATAAAAAACCCAAACCAGAGCTCATTTAATTGATGTCCTTTTCAGCAGTTCTTTGCCCAATTAAATTTATCCAGATTATTTTATGTAAACTGTTTGGGCACAGAACATGCCAGTTTGAATTCAGCAAGGAAAACGTGCTTTGAATACTTAAAGCCTGATTTATTTTCATTTCTAGCCTAATTA
>JAAGNO010022495.1:0-24198 GCA_033439905.1 Ceryle rudis
TATATAGGGGCAGGACTCAGCGTGGTATCAACTCTCCCATTGGCTGGTTGGGCTGCTTATCCTGGCTGTGGCCCCTCACAGCTCCTCGGGACAGCAGCTGCTGGTGATAATGAACCTGAACTGAAGCCAGGACATGGTCCTTTTCAAGAGATCCTTGGCACAGAGAAAGGTGTGTCTTGAAATTGTTCAGAGCTTTCCTGGATTAAAATAGGAAGGGGAAAAGACAATTCAGTGCCTGTTTATTCTGGGGGTCAGCAGCCCCAGGCAGCGATGGGGACACCGGTATGATGGCTCCATCCCTATTTCCCAGAGCTAACACTGGACCAGGCTTGGGAAAAACCCACATAAACCCATCCTGAAGCCTGACACTGAGATCTCCCAGAGGACTGCAGCCCCTCAGGGTGCAGGACCCCCAGTGTTTTGTGGTCCTGTGGGGAAAAGAAAAAAAAAAAACCAAACCAAACAACAAAAGAGAAAACTTTTTTATATACGCCCTCTTAAAGCCAAGGGTGGACGTTCTAAAATGCCAAACCTCATAACAATGGTACATGAGCAGCATCCTGCAGGAGCCAAGATGCCCTGTGCTGAGTCCTTTGGTGGTCTGAGAGCAAATGTCACCGCTTCAGTGGGGAAAGCACTTATTTGAACAGCAGCAAACCCCTTATTTTACCGAATCTTTTCAATTTCGAAAACAAACTGGCAGTGAGGATTCACTGTTTGACTAACAGAAAGCTCTGCAGATGGAGGAGTTGGCCCTTCACGTACTCAGGAATCTACAAAGCAACCTGTTGAAGGCTTTGTGTGTTCAGCAGCAGGAGAAGGAAGGGGAAACGCAGACCATGTGTGTCAGGGGGCTTGGATGTTGAAGGCTCTAAATCTGGACATTACCAGGAGCAAACCCCCCTCTCCCCAACCCCCTCCGAATGCTGGGATGCTGCTTCCAGACTCAGAATGAGGGAGCTTTGCCCAATTCAAACGTCATTTCGAATGCATCGCCCTGGGAAGGGTGTCAGGAGCCTCTGGCTTTATCGCAGGGAGCACCCCAGGAGGGATCTCTTTTCTCGCTAATTACAGACATGTAGCGTTGTGGGGTTTTTTTTTCTCATAAGCCCTCATCTGCTCTAGTTATTAGTGAGGTGGGGGAGTCTGGCCACCTCTGCCTGAAGCCCTCATAGCACTGCTCACAGCCCCACGCTGCTGCTGGAAGGATGGGAATTCAGATGGTGCATTTCCCACAGCCTTGCTGTACTGATTCAGTGAGGGCAAACATAACTCTAGACCTGCTCCCATCCTCAGGGGACACCAGGAGCAGCTCCTGAACCAGTGCATCCTCTTGGTTCCATGCATCCCCCTAACTCTGTACATCCCCCCAGGCCCTGTGCATCCCCCCAGCCTCACGCACCCCACGCTGCCTCCAATCTGACAGCCAAGCTGGGGGCACTGGGATGTTTTGGATCAAAGGGGCTTGAGCAGGTGACTGTAGCTCAAATGCCACCCTCCAGGTGACAGGGCACACAGCTCCAGAACTGGGATGCCCTTCCCAATGCCAAGTTGTGTAGAGGGGTGTGCAGGACACTGGAGCTTTCCTACGCTGCCCATGCCACACAGGCACCATCCAGCGGGTGCTGAGCCGCCCACGATGCTCCCGCACCCATCATCCTGCCTGTGCCATCTGAGGGTGGCCAGCACCTCACAGGAACAGCCCCTCTGGAAAGCTCAGGGTTAACAGCATCCTATTCAAAAGGCACTTTTTTTTTCCCCCTGAAAAAAACCAACATTATTTACAGCTCCTACCTCCTCAAGGGTAAATTTGCAGCCACATCATTAAGCACAGACAAAAGCCTTTAACCAGTCTGGGGCAGGGGTATTCACAGCCCAGCCGGGATGGAGCTGGGCTCTGGACATACCTAAGCTCCCCATGAAGGGATGGAGCTGGCCTGGGGGGAGACCTCAGATCCCTACAGACCAAACCTGGGATGGCTGTGGAGCCGGGTGCTGGAGCTGGGGTGAAAAGTACAGCATCCCAGAGTGGACTCATCCACGGGAGCCACACGGGGCTGAGCTGACCCTGTCACCACCCTGACACGGAAACCTATTAGCCGCCTGGCTGGCAGACACCCATTAGCTGAAAGGGAGGCATGGCTGGAAAAACCAACATCACTCCCCCCCGGCCCTTCATCCTTCCTGCTCTCGCTGCTCTCCATCCTTTTATTAGCCATCCCTGGGCATCCCTCCCGAGCTGCAGGCACCCTTCCAAACATTCATGGGTGGGGAAAGTGGAGCCAGGATGCTCCCAGCTTCTTCTTCGGAGGGGCAGTTTCACATTTCTGCCAGCAGTGATGGAGGACCATTTACCAGATGGAATAAACTGGCAATTTCTTTAGTGGTGACAAAAAACGGGGTATCCTTTGAGCTGCAGCATAGCTGGGGCTTGAGCATCGCGCTGCAGGACTGGGCTCATCATCCCAGATGCCTGCAGAGGAGCTCAGGTGGGCTCCTGACCTTCCTCTTTTCAGATGGAAGGAGAGATGAAATCCCTCTTCCCAGGGCAGTCTGGAGAGCCGGTGGTTACGTTACATGACAAAGAGCCACCCCACCTCCCTGCAAAATGATGTGCTGCTGAAACTCTGGTTAATTCTTGCATTCGACCTTCGTAGCATAACTCAGGTTAATGTGGTTCAGGGGCTGAGCCAGCCCCATCTCCCTGCACATAATTCAATAACAGTTTGAAGAGCGAGATCCTCAGATGCTTATGTTGTCATGGAATCCATGAAATAAGATTAATCGGGGCAGAAGAAAGTGAGAAATCAGAGCCTAGTTGGGGAGGATAAGAGGAGCTGAGGAGGATTGCTATCGAATACCAATAGTACTCTCATCTGAAGATCTCCAGACCTCTTAAAACACAGAGAGACTTGCTACTCCTTCCCAGGAGGAGCTGCGTGTCAGTCTGCACAGGGTCTCCAGCAACAATCCACAGGTCAGGCACTTCTCTGGGAACAGAAAAGGTACTAGAAAATGGTCTGAATTGTTTCCATTTCATGCCAGCCCGTGGACGCCCTGGGTGCAGACCGTGCTCTGCTGCACAGAGTGATGCAGCTCCTGCCTCAGTCCTCAGCTGCTTGCCACTCCTCACCAGGTCAATGGGCCATACAGTCTTGATTAACTGCATTAATTAGGAGGACATGGGAAACCCAGGGATGAGAAATGCTATAAATCTCCTCCTCCAAAGAAGAAAATAATTCCTGAATTGATTTTGAGTGGCTGGGGAGCAATCTGTGGAGCAAAGGTCCCTGCTCTGGTGGCCAACTGAAACGAGGGGCACGTCTCACCCATGAGGAGCTCTTCCCTTCCAGTTAACAGAACAGCATCAATTTGTCTTTACCTGGGGCCAGAAGAGCAGGTGATGTCCCACATGCACTTCTCCAGCTCCATCAGCACCACAGCCCTGGCCAATGTAATGCAGCCTCATCTCGCACATCCATTTTCCACGCTTCTTTCTCTGGGCTTTGATGATTCCCTGGAGAACTGGGAGGATCCCGCTGTGGATCGTGGAGTGCAGACAGCAGAAAGGTGCATTTCTGTAGGTAAAATTAGGATGCTTGGATTCAAATGACATCTGTGACCTGAGCTGTGACCCAGCCAATCCTTCTTCCCTGGAATCACCCACTGGCACCGGCGAGTGTTGCCACCCTCCAAGTCATTTCCAGAGCACCTGATCACTGCTCAGCTACACCAAAAGAAATTCTGGGCTGTGAGCTGATTGCAGAAGGCAGCACTAAATCAAACCTGCTGCTCTCGCTGCCCGTCCGAGGTGGAGCTGAGCCGTAACATTTGGATATGGATTTGTGAGGTCTCTCATTTAGGGGTGGGGTGAATTTCATTCATCTCCCCCCTGACATGTGGTGGTGGTTGGTTTTCCAGGAGGCAGGAAAAAAAAAAAAAAAAGAAGAGAAAGCATTTTAAAAGGAAGAACAACTTTCTTCTTAGGCCTCCTTAACATCATTCTGAACGCAGAAATCACTCCAGAGATCATTTAGACGTGCTTAGCTGATAATTTAAGTTTATAATTAAAAAATGATTTATTGACATAAGCTTTACTGGAAGAAGATGTTAGAGTTAAGTGTTAAATCCGTAAAAGTCCTCAGTCACGTCCTTTAGACTCAAGGATTATTTACAACAAGCCCTTATACCTGGAGGGGTGGGGTGAGAAGACAAGCTCTGTACCTGCTCCACTTCCCCCATGGGGATAAATCCTTCTCAGTTAATTCTCAGAGGGGATAGGACCTGAGAAGTCACTTCAGTTTCACACTCCATCATGCGTACCCTTACTCAGTTTGCCAGCATTTCCTCTGCTTACTGGAGAAAACAAATGCAAGTGTTTCACCTCCCTGCCACACAACTCAACTGAACGGGCCAAGGGAAGAGGTAAGAGCAGCTGGTGACAAGTGGGGACAAAAAGAGGCAGGGAGGGACCTGATGAACAATAGCATTGCTATGTGCCACCAGGAAGGGGGCTGGCCTTGCCCAGCCTTTGGAGCACACAGCTCAGAAACCCACTGGAGAGGTAGCTGTGCAGTGCAGAACTTCATGATGTTTAAAAGCTCAACTTTATCTCCAGCAAGTGCAAGGCTGGGAAAGGGCTTCGGGGAGTCATCCAGCCTGCGCCAGGGCTTTCCATCTGCGCCAGCATGACCCAGGGCTTAAGAGGAGTGGCTGAGGGACCTGGGCCTGTTCAGCCTTGAGCTCAGGGGAGAACTTTGGCTCTCGCCAGCTCCCTGACAGGAGGTTGGAGCCGGGGGGGTCAGGCTCTGCTCCCAAGGGACAGGACAAGAGGAACCGGCCTCAAGTTCCGCCCCCGGGGGAGGTTTAGGTTGGAGCTGAGGAACAATTTCTTCCTCTTTGAGGGCTGTCCAGGTCTGGTCCAGGCTGCCCCGGACCGGGGTGGCGGCCCGGGGCCGGGCAGGCCCGGCGGGAGGCGGGGTGGGCACGGCGGGCCCGAGGCACAGGCAGGGCCGGGGAAGGGTGAGGGGGGCTGTGCTGAGGAGTCGGGGCTGCCCGCTCCGACCCTGCCCTCTTGGGAAGGCGCCTGGTTGATGCTCTTCCTTCCGTGCTTGCCTGGTGTTTGACCGAGCAAGGCACTGTCCTGTTCCCTCGGCGCCTCTGCCTTTGTGTGGCTCCCCGATCGTAACCGCTTCGTGGCTTTCCCTTCCCGCTTCCCTCTCCTTTTTCCCTCGTTTTTCCCTGGAAGCCGCCGCGTCGGCGTGGGGGTTCCCCCCGTGTCACACCTCGGGGGCAGTGTAGAGGAGGCCGGGGCATAATCGCCTTGGTAGAGTCCGACTCTGTCACATTCCAAGAGGTAAGAGGATGATCTCATTACTCGTAATATTTTATTTATTTCTTTCTTTTTCTTTCTTCTCTCTTCTTCTCAACTTCGGTCTTTGAGCATGATGGGAAGGAGCGATCTTATCTGGGCAGAGCCCTGCAGTGATGGTGCCTGGGAGGGTGTGGGCTCCCGGAGCACCCTGCCTGCCAAGCCGGGCCTCTCTGGGTCGTGCTCGCGTTTGGTATGGAAATCTCAGGCTGCAGTTTCGAGGAGAGCCGAGTGGGACTGGGACAGCTACTAACATTGACTGCCTGGTTTGCTCGTAGCTGTTGGAGGCCCTAGTTCTGGAGAGGGCTACTCTGGAAGGGCTGTTGCCTGTGCTAGCATTGCAAGGCTGTGCCTCTCGAGTTGTGTCCTAGCTTAGTGGTAACCTGGGATGGTTATTTATTGAAGCAAAGCATCTCTAAATGGATAACTTGGCTATAAATGAATGTTAAACTGTAACTAACATTGTCATATTTGCAGATTTTAGCACATGTAGAATTCCAGATAGGCATTTTGATGTGCTCCTGACTTAACACAGACTTAAATAGTGTGTGTATTGTGTGGTTCCATCAGGTATAATGAATGCATAACCTTCATAAAAGGCACGGTATTGCTGCGTAAAATGCTTGTGAAGTAACATTAAGAGGACAGCAATTTCACTTTGGGGAACAGACCTTTGTTTTGAGGCATTTTTTTTAATAAAATCTAATTTTCACTAATCGATGTACTACGTTACTTTATAAACAAGCAAAAAGATCACTCTGCCTTCAAGTGGGGAAACAATTATTAATTTGTTAGGCTGAACATTATGAATTAGCCATGAGCAAAATTACGTTGCTTATCTGAGTAAAGCTGAGAGGAAGAATTACTTTTCTTTTTAGATTCTTAAGAGCTAGATTTCTCCATGCTTCAGCTCCTCAGAAAAGCATAGCATTTTTAAAGAGGCTACTGGACATCCCTGCATATAGTAAGCTGAATGGCATTAGCTTTTTTCTTGCCTTCTGCCAAGTTGCTTTCTTTATGAAAAGAGGCCATGATGTCCGTAGGGATAAATTTTCTGTTCTCTTCCTATTATCCAGTCCCATATATGACACTGGAAGATGGAGCCATATTTGATTGTACAGCTTGGGCCTATGAGGTACCAGGAATGGCTTCTCTGTTGAATCCAGCAGGGTTTGGTTTTCTGGGTTGTTTGTGTTATTTTGGGGCATTTTTTTTTTTATTTATCCACTTCCTTTTTATACTTGGGCTGTGTTCATTATGATGCAGCACAAAATCTTTACTGAGGTGGAGCTCTGCATGACAACTTTGGTTGGTCGCTTTATGATGAGGTTCCTTTGTCTTAATGAGTTTGCTCTACTGCACTTTTAAGGATGGGGTATTAGAACACTTTTGATTGGAAAGTAGTTATGAAGTATGATGAGTCTTTGTATCAGTTTATTTCACAACTGTGTTGAAGGTGCAACTTTAAAGCAAATTCAGTAGTCCTTGAGAAGGTCTATACGTCCGGTTATGTATAGGAAGACTTCTTCAAGTTTTATCACTTGTTTTCATGAGTCTCCTCCACGTTGGATAAATTCGCAGGACACTTGCTGCATTCTAGTAAGTCTTAATGGTGGGCTTAGAACAGTGGGCTTGCCTTCTGGGTCCCCGAAGTCTTGTCTCCTGATTCTGGTTGTTACTTTAACTTGAGAGTCACACAAGTAACAATACATGAAGCTGTCAGGTGCGTAAAGCAGAGAAGTGGAGAAGTGCTTTGTCACAGGAGCCAGTGTTAAAAGTGGGCTGAAATCTCTCATGGTAGAGAGATATTCTTAGCCTGGTTGATATTTGGAGGAGAGCCTTTTAATTCAGGGATAAATAAGTACTGACACTGCAGAAAGTGACAATTTAAGAGCTAATACATGGGGGGGTTTACGTATCCCAGTTATCACTGAGTGCCAGACTGCTGGAGATGGCTTTGCATAAAAAGTAAAACTTTGTGACTCTCTTGTGGTCTTTTTGCAGGGATTAAACACTGAGATTTTTATTTTGTTAGTGTAGAAAATTTAATTTCAAGTTAGTAAATTGTAAAGATGAAATCTATTTTCTAAAGCTGGTTTTGTGGTTTATAATTGCAGTTGACCTTAGGTTTCATAGTACAGCTTTGTATTTCCAGGGTGGAAGTAAAGAAGAAGATGCACGGTGGGTCACTGTCATGTATATTGCAGTGTTTAAATGTTTCAGAGGATACTTTCATATAAATGAGGGAATAGGCAAAGAAGAACTGGTGTTTGAATCTTGTTTTTCCTCCTCCTCCTCTCTCCTGTATTTATTCTTCTCATGAGTAGTAACTGAGTGACAGAAGGCAGATGTGTGGGGAGTAAGGAAGGTACATATATAAGGAAAAGACCTGAATGCAGGAAAAGGCCTTGTTTTTTTTTTTTCCATGTAGCTGTGGCTTATTTCAGAAGGCGAGGGGGTTATATCAGCAGAAATAATAGAGGCTGACTGTATGTCAGAGTTAGTGGAAGAGAGGAAGTGCAAAAGTCGGTTTTTATTGACTGTAACAAATTAGAACTTGAGGACACTACTGAAATGTGAACAGATCCCTACTTGAAATACAGTCTCCAGTGTAGTGTTGGACGTAGCCCAAGCTGCCAGGCCTGCAAAGTTCTTAATCTATTTTAGTAGATTTAGAATTCCATCAATGTCTTTAATACTAAATGTTCCAGGCTATTTAAGCTGACAGTTATCATAGTAAATGGGGTTCCTTCAAAATGCAGCAAACCAACAGCCCTGGGAAGTGAGCGTGGCTCCTAAGTGAGAGGTTTCCTTGCATGCTGTGGTGTGTCCAGAAGTAAGTCAGTGTTTGTGACACCAGAGCATGTATCTTTCTTGCAAGATGGATGTTGGGAATTTTTTTTTTTCCTCCTGATCCTTATGAACAATAGAAAAAATTTAGAAAATACTTACTGGGGTTTGGAGCCAAGAAAGCCTTCATGCAGTTGTATAATTGCATGAAAATAAAGGATAGTAACTTACCTCAGTGCCAAAATATGGGGATTTAGGTAACTGACTTTAGCATAAAACATTTTTACAAAGTGGAGCAAGTGCTGTAGATGTCACTGGGAAACAAACAGTACGAGAAATACAACAGCCAGAGCATGTATTCCTCTGGTTTTGAGCTTAATTGCAACAAGACATGGCTAGAAGCATTGCTTTTAATACTTTATAAAATCACCTAAGAAACAAATATCAAAATTCTAATGAACTCATCTGACATGTAGAAATAATGGAGCTGCTTTAAAAAAAATTGCCAGCTGAAGAGGTCAGAGTATCAAGTACGGTTCATGTTCAGGCTTTGAAGTTACACTTCCATGTACAGAATGAAATGAATTGGAATGGGAGATATGGCTGAGCTGTGGGGGTTTTTTCCTCCTCTTATAGTGCTCTCAAATTAGGACTTGGAAAATCTGTAAGTCGAAGGTCATCTTGATACACGCAGTATCCTGACTTTGGGAAACATTTAGGTACTTATTTGTATATGGCTCAGTTTTATAAATAACACTTTCCTGTTAGTGCTAGGTGATGCAGCAGGGTTTTGTTGCTCTTGAGGAAGGAAGCTTGGTTCATTGTCTCAGCACTAAGAAGCATTTTCTCCCTCCAGGGACTTGCAGAAGCATCTAGAATGTGTAGGTGTTTCTTTAATCTTGGAGAAGGAACTTATTAAGCTTTCTGGTGCAGAACTGTATGAGCCACTTTTAACAGATGTTATCTGCACGAGTAGGGAGTTGCAGGTCTGGTAGACATTTGTGGCATTCAACAGTTTAAACAGTTTTCAGGTTTGAACATATGCCTTTGCCTTGAAAATCTGAATAGTTTCAGGTATTTTATGTAGAAGAAAGGTGCTTCAACAGTGAGGTTGCTGCTCTGGGACTCGGGAAACAGGTTCAGCTCACTGTGTTGCCAAAAGCTTTCTGTGTGGCCTGGGACAAGCTGCTTCTCTGTCCCTCTGTTCTCATACTGAAGCTGCAGAGGGGTGGCAGCTCTCAGCATTGCAGGAGGGTTACAGGGCTATGTCAGTCAGGGTTTGTGTTCAGGTGTGGCAGCAACATGGAGTGGATAGTTCCACTCGGCTAGGCGGAAGAGGTTGGAGATGTTGCCTAAGTTAAAAGCTAGGGGTGAGCTCCAGGCAGGAGGAGTGAAATCAGTAAAGGGAGGAGGGGGAAATTTTGATTGGAAATCTCTTGGATCAGTTACAAACAGAAAAAGCGAGTCCTTAAGACTTGAGGTTGCTCTGCATCACTGTTTGTTCAACAAAGTACAAAGACAATACTTAAAATACCTGAATGAACCAGGCATTTTTTTCTGTTATGATTCTGCCACACAGGGAACAATAGTGAAGCTGTCTCTGTTCCTCTGTTGACTCTTCTCTTCTTTGGAAAAAGCTTTTACCTCTAGCTAACCATTACATCTGAATGTTTTACCTAAGCTAACCATGACATCCTCATTCATTTGCTCTGCTGGCACGAGAGGCAGAAACTCTAAAAATTCAGTCTGATTTACTGACTTCTCATGTGAAAGCAGTTTAGAAAAGATAGCTTCTCTATCTCCCTGCTCCCTTGTGAGGGAAAAGAATTTGCAGCCACCTCTGAAGAGCAGTGCCTGTAGTAGTTTTACAGAGCTAAAAGTATTTTGGATTTAATACCCATCTGGGGGAAATAAGATGATATCAGCTGGACAGGTAGACTAGACAGTGGTTATCAAGCTTTGCAAGCATGCTTTCATTGAGTCAGCATTTCCAGTCTTTCTATACCCACAGATAGGTGATAAATTTGTTAGTTTAATATGTAATTGTTTTGATGTATATGCTTTGCATTGGTCCTTTGGTACCCACCACATTTGCATCCCATGTCCCAGAAAATGTGTTTGAACTTGTTCAGACTAGTGACTTAATGAAGTGGTGTTCTGTTAAGTGCTAAAACAAGTACATGTCAGGTTTGTTGTTAAGAGTGAACACAGCTCTTAAAACTGCACTTGAAAAGATGTTAAATATATTGGTTAACTCTTTAGGGAGGCTTATAATAACAAGTGGAAGCTTAGGCAGTATTAATAATTCATCTGGCAAGTTTTTTCTGTAGTTAATAGACTCTGTGCCTGTGTGTGCACTAGTGCTGTGAGGTTAGATAGCAGTGTTTAAAGGATGTTCTTGCTTCAGAAGTGTTCCTGCTTACTCAGGACCTCGGGCTTTGGCTTTTGGTTTGTTTTGGGTTTTTATTAACATTTTTTCCCCTTAAATCAGAAGCCCACTGTAAGTGCTGTAATTTATTTATGCTGTTGCTGATTTGTGCTGGTGCCCTGGTTTTTGGCTGGAGGATAGGGAGGGCCATTTGCTCCCTTGGTGAGGGAAGGCTGCAGTACAGTCTGTTGAAAAGCAGTCTGTTGCATACTCGTGTTAAGTTCAGGATTTCCAGGCATGTCGTTGCACATACACAGGACCTGCCATTCTTCTGAGTGTTTCCGTCTTGCTGTGTGTAGGTCAGGCTGCAATTCTGCAAAGTGCCAGGAGCCTGATGACTTCCTGGTATATTGGGATTACTCTGTAGGTGGAGCATTGTTACTCTCCATATGCATCGTAATTTATGCTTTGAGAAACACCAGCGTCACTGCAGGACAACAGCTGTGCAGTAAACTGGTATTTGTGTCATTGCACAAATAAAAAGAAAGGTAAGGAATCACAGAATTTCTGAGGCTGGAATAGACCTCCAAGATCATATGTGGCCCTGCTCTGGCGGGGGGGTTGGACTCAAAGATCTCCAGGGTCCCTTCCAATCCCTGACATCCTGTGATCCTGTGAAGATCATCAAGTCCAGCCTATGACCCAACACCATGACATCAAAGGAAGAAGGTCAGCAACTGGACATGGGCTATAGCTGATGTGGGGACAGTTCCTTGGGCTCACAGCTCGTTTCTGTGGAGGGTGGCTGCTGGGAATGAGTTATGTGAGAAGTTTTAGTGAAGCATGTGCTGCAAGTGCTGTTAGTGCGCTGGCACTATGCCACAAAACCTATCATTGCAGATCAGCTTGTATTTTATGGGGTTTCTCTCTTATGTCAGGTGAGACTTTTATTAAATACACCAGAGTAGGATTTAATTTTAGTAAATTAATTTGTATAAAAAAAAAGCGAAGGGGGGGAGGTAATGACCTGAATCCCTTGCCATTTCATGGGAACTTAACTTTCTCCTCACACCACGGTAAACAGGAGCTGGCATGTGTTCTGTAAATGAGTATTGGCTCACATACATGAGGCAAAGCCTTACTCTTCCTAAAGAACTTTCACTGCACTTGTGCTTACTGAAGAGCTCTGAGATTAGTCCTAATCGCTGTGAATCCTTGTGCAGTGCTAATGTGATTCAGAAGTAAGCTTGACTCTGGAGCAGATACCTATTTTTTGCAGCAGTGGAAATTTTGGCCCACGTAGTGGCTTATGCAGTGAACTGAACGTGATCTGTACCATAAAGTTCCACAGTATTAAAATGAGGTGAAATCTTAATGGCGACAATTTTTCTTTCCCAGAGTCTTAATGTAGATGAACCATTGTGTCGATTTTTAATTCTGCATTGAATTTGATAAATTAGATCTATGAAATTAAATTTGACAATAAGGTTCTTGCTTTGTGTGCTTTTGGTTTCATTAAATCCTCTTACCTTTTTTAAAAAAGGTCAAACCACGTATCTATCCCATAGTGTTCTTTTTATTATTTGATGCTTTAAAGGAACTGAAAAAATCAGTTATTCACACTCCTTGTTAGACTCCACAGTTTGGTTACAAGCTTTAAAAAACCCCCGCTTGCTTTGCTCTGAGCTCACAAAATTGTTAAATATTGTCTGAAACTGTTCAGCTGGCTTGTGATGTGCTGTGCTGCTGGTGGACATATGTGATGTGAAATCAGTGTGCAGGTATTCAGCTATTTGGAGCTGCCTTTGGAATGTCTTGGACATGTACAGTTTAGTGGAATTAGACTGTGTATGATATTCTTGCATTTAAATGTGAAATTTGCCTGTGGATCCACGTGCAGAAGGTAATCTTTTTCTACTCCAGTGCTCTCTTAAGTTTCCCTCTGTTTGGCTTCTACCCAATGTTTTCAGCACAATATTTTGGTGCTACTGAGGCAGATAATTTTTTTTTTTTAGTACTTTCAAAATGAATTTAACAGACACTTCTGTAGGTGCTGCTATTTCTTTAACAACGTAAGAGTGCTCTGAAAACTGAAGATGATATTTTCAACTTGTTCATTTCCTAACCAGCTGGCCTTTTGAGTTGTCGTCTTCTGCATACTTCACAGGAAGAGGGTCTGTGTTGGTTTGTGCTGGGGAGTTTGTATCCAGGATTCAGAGTGAAAATCAGCCATGCTGGCTCAAAAATAGCAAGCTTTTTTTATAACCAGCCTCACCTTCTCTTTTGTATTGAACTTCCTCAAGGCAAATAAGCTTCATCAGGATTTGTAGTTTGATGGAGATGGTCTTTGTGCTTCAAAGTCATTGGGATGCTTTTGAGACTCTTGCCCTTTACTGTTTGAGGACCATTTTTGGGTCGAATTTGAAATACCTGGCAACGTGTGGAACCCTGAGTACTTGGAGTGATTGGCCTAGATGAAACAGCTACTAGTAATTGAAATTCAACAGGTTTTTTTACTAATAAATAACTGGCAATAATGAGTAATCTTCATAAGTAATGTGCTTATTCCCTACTTAATTTTTAATGTTTTAGTTGCCATGAACGGAACAGTTCCTATAGACTAATGTGTCTTCAAGAACAAGGACCTGATTTATCATAGCTGGAGTTTTATATACACCGCTTATTATGGGTATTTTCAAAATTTAAAATAACATTAAAAAAAGTAAATAATCAAGTCATTAAGGATTTTAACTAGACTGTAACTGAAATTAATAAGCTTTTAAAAAATTGTTTTGAGGATGGTATGAGAAGTCAAAGTGAATTAGTTTAACTATTTTTGTTTACCTGTTGTACTCATCTCTGGTTGTATCTCATTTTGAGTTTCTTTATATTACCTAGACTCCATAACAAGTGATGAAAACTGTACTTCTGACTGCAAAACCTCTGCGTTATTGAACGCGTTCTTTCAATGTCTTTATTGCTTTCTAGGCAGTCGTGACTCGAAGTTAACAGATAAATTTCACAAGTGTCTTTTATAATGCCCTCATTGCACAGGATGCTTCCTTTTATTTGTGCTTGCTCAGTGCCTTTAGAGGGACAATTAAAATACTTGTTTTACCCAAGGAAAAAAAAAAACAAACCAGAAACATTAATAGGTGATTTTTTTGTTTGTTTTGGTTGTCTTAAGAGATCAGTGATAGAAAGGAATTTTGTATCCTGTGCAAGGCACTTCCTTATTTCATCATATCCCAGAGCCTTCGGCTGCTATTGCAAATACCTTGAAATGGAGGAAAGGAGTTAAATTAAGAGCACGAAACATCACTCACAGAAATTCCTGCAGAAGTTTTTGAAGTAACACCAGTCTGTTCTGCTGTGGAACTTGCAGATCAGTATTTAACACAGGCCAGTGGATGATAGCTTCTGGTAACTTAAGAATATTTTCCTTAGACCTCAAATCTCCCCCCTAAAAAATACTGAAATTTTTACCTAGACAATGGTAATGTTACTGCTCTTTAGTCTGAAGATGAGCTCATGTGTAGGTTGATGTCGTTTGCCATGGTGAATGACTGTGGTTTTTTGCTGTCTGGGGTTGGGAGGTAATGAAAAACCTTAACTGTCAGTGGAGCAGGGAGGGAAGAGGTGGGCTGAGCTCATTAATTGTGCGTATCTTTTGTGGTTAACTTCATCTCGGTTGTTTCTTGCTTTGCTTTGAGCCAACTGTTTCGCACTGGTGTATTATACTAAGGGGCTTAGCCAGCTTTTACTGGATTCACTCTGTATTGAACGGAGGTATTTCATACTGTATGCTTTTGTGCCTTTCTGTTGTAAAAAGCTTCTTTTAATAAATGTTGGTTATAGGTGGATGTTGAAAGAACCTGAGATGAATGCTGTGGCATTTGGGTAGATAGCATGGAATCAAATTAGTCATTTGACTTGCTGAGGTACCCTGGAAAAGAAAGGAATAGTTGGCTTACCCTGACTTAACAAGTCTTCCTGGAAAACAGCAGATGAGATGTTTTGAAGAGAGAATGAAGAATGAGTAAGACATAAGAACAAGATAAGACTGCTGGTTTTGTTAGATGATTCATCAGTGCAAATGAAGATTCTTCTATATTGTGGCCTGGTTGTAAGTTGAATGTACTGGGGGAGGGATGTATTGTTCGATATACCTCATAGTTTGATCAAGGGTAGGAGAGAGAAATGCTACCGGTACTTATTTCAGGCTTTTTAATTTTTAAGATGAACTTATGCTTAGGAAGTCTCTTCCAGGTGACCAGTGGCCTTTTGCAGCTGCTTTTTTCCTTCCTGACCGCTTTAGAGAAAGAATCTAAATTGGAGAGTCAGCATATCCTGGAGACCTCCAGGTCTCATTTGTAGATGTAGCTAAAATGTTGCTAATAGCTTCATATGCTTCTAGCAAATCGAAGTCATGTCTTCTCTGTTTAACAGCAGCATACAATGTTTTTATGCTCTCCAGAACAAAAACAAATCGGTGAAGGATCTTTGGGGAATAGAAAAGCTCAGTGTGTCATTTTTAAAACAGTTAATTGGAAATTATCTTTGGTTATCATCAGAATTGTACCCAAGTCATCTTTCCAGCTCCTGGATTTGTGGTTTTCTGTCATGTTAGGCACTTAGCAAATCGTGGCATTAAGGAGTTTGTGAGGGGCGAGCACAGAATTGCCTCGATTTAAATTATCTGTACAGTGTTCTGTCTCTACTGGAAGGTTTTCAAGGGGTTGAAAATGAAGTTTGAACAACCGTACTGGAAGATTTATGTAACTTCAGAGGCTGTTCTGAGCTGGTTGTCTCGGGTTGGGGTTCCCCTCCTCCCTGCCTCCTCTTTGTTGTCCTGGTTGTATGCAAGAAGGAAAGCTTTCAGTGCTGTGTTCTTAAGGTATAAGCAGGATTGTCTGAACTCATCCCTTACCCTCGGGAGTCAGTAAATGGAGTAAATGGCCAGTAAAAGAGATGACCAACTGGAGAGTAGCTGATTTACAGCAGGAAGCTGATAGTAATTGCCTAGGCAGAAGCTGAGAGCACTCAATAATTAAACTGTCCCTGGAACTGCAGGAGCGACTGGGCATCACTGGGAATGTTGCTGCTCCCCTTGCCTTTGTGGTGCTGGAGCTAGTGCAAACAGTAGAGCTTGAAAAGGGGGGTGGGGAGGAGGATGAGCATGACTCATGGTATCTTTTTATATTTATCAAGCGTTTTATGAATGTTGCTCATCATTTCATAGAGGTAAGTAGGTATTGTATATTTCTTAATCTTCTTAGCTATACAAAAAGAACCCCAAAGTCATCTCCTGTGGTAAGTTTTAAATCCAAAGTTCAAAATCTCCCCATGCTCACAGAGAGCAGGAAATGGAAGAGTTGCTCTAAATTAAAGAAATATATTAATTATCAATAAAATTATACACAAAGCTTAAGGAAAGCACGTGTAACATACAGCTAAGAGAAATCACAGATCAGTGCTTCTTAAGCTTCCACATGAATAGTGCAAAGCCTATTGCATGGTCTTTTTATTCGTACAAAGTTCTACTTTCTCCAGTAAGCCAGTGGTTTGTGGCTGCTTGTGGACATCAAGCATTGGCTGTCAAAGGAGAAACTGGGCCACAGAAAATGTTCCCTTGCGTGCCATTTTAATAGTCTCCTATGCACTTTGTACTTGAAGATATGGAGGCTGCAGCCAGACTGTAAAGGAGGTGAACTCAAGAACAGGTGCTGGTATGAAACTAAAAATAGAAATTAATGTAGGAGAGTTTAAGCGGCCTGTTATAAATGGTGACAAGGAGATGCTTGTGTGCCTCTGCAGGTTCTAGTTGTGCAGTCATGCGGTTACGGTTATAGACGGGGAGAAGGTGATCTCTGATTTTTATTTATAGTGGTGCCCAGGAGGCCAGGCAGCCTTCAGTTTGTGATATAAATGTTGAGGAATGCTGGTGTATGGTGTAGCTCAGAGGAAGAGAGTGACGAGAGGGGGAAATCTGAGAGAAGCTGGGCCGATGAGGTCTGGACCTACTTAAATTAGTACATCACCACTGGAAAGAGGGATGTAAGACTTCAAAAATAAGTGACGCCTCCTGTTTGGATTGTAAGTAAACCCTTCAAGAAGGAATTTTAAGGAGCTGCAAGTTTTCTGAGCTCTTACCTATGAGTGTCAATATACACAACAAAATGGCTTTTGGAAAAAATAATTTAGCTTCTAGTGGATTGTGTGGCAAGAACCAAGAGGAAATGGGTCACAGGGAGATTTTTTTTCTGCAGTAGCACTATGTCATTGACCCACATCTCCTCTGTTCCCTCCCACCTGCCAACTCTGAGGAGGGAAGGCAAATTAAAATGAAACTGTGTGTATTCTGTTATGGGTTTGATGCCTTCAGCTTTTTTTTCCTCTAGAAACTCATAACCTTTTTATAATATTTGATTCTAGAAATGGGCAGAAGTTATTACACTGTTCTGTGCTGTAGATTCTGTTGAAAAATAAGTGTACATGTGATTGCTGTAAAAGATACACAAACTTGGAGATTCTTGTTTTGTAATCACCTGAAATACTGAGTTCATGAGATGTCACATCCATGTAAGGAAGGATCTGTATTCTCAAGACACTTTTAAGTTGAAGTTGTAGTCAATTGTTAGGCTGGTGGTTTTCCAGCCAGATTTCCTGCACTGAGGAATTAATGCTGGAGTTCTGCAATTCCTTTTATGAATCTTTAGGAGTAATTTAGTCATTCCAGCATTGTTTCTTTTTTTTTTTACTCTGCCTGGAGTTGTCAGGAAGGGTGTCACAGTGGTGGCTTTACCATGTGTGTTCAGTTGCTTTAGTAACTGTAAGAAAGGCACAAATTGATTTTTTTAATGTGCATTACCAATTGTGGTTTCTTAATGAAGTCTGCATAGAATTTGTATTAATTTACGGTGGAATCTTGCCAATGTGCAATATGGTGGAAGTAGACTTTTCAAACTGGAAGACAATTATGAGATTTCATGTTCAATTTCAGTTTTATTATAAAGTCAGAGGGGGTTTTGTATCTCTTGTTCTTTGAGCGTCAGTTTGGTAGATGTAATCACGTGAGGAATTTTGAACAAATGTGAAGAACAGTGACACAACTTTAAATTAATGATAGTTTATCTTGTGTTTTCATCAGAGGACAAAGGAGTTGCAAATAGTATCATTTTGTAGGCTAGAAATTAGCTAGTTATACTTCGAAATAGAAAATCTGTATGAATTGAGGCTTGTGTTTTCCCGTGAATATTGGTTTATTGACAAGTTAGAGAAAGCTTCTGAATTCTCTTTTCCTGGGGGTGGAGGTGGGAATAAAAAATGAAGTATCGTAGTATTTCAACTTTGTTAATTTTATGCTCATAATGGAGCATAAAGGAGTGTCCTCCTTTCATTTTTCTTAAAGATTTTTGAAATCTAGCTTCTTCCACAGGGGAAGGGGCTTTGAAAATTCATTCGGCTCAAGGAATCTTAATCAATTTGTACCTCGTTTCAAAACCAAGTTTTCCTTGTTTCATTTTCTTCTCATCTGCAGAGAACACAGCTCATGTCTGCTCAGACAGGAAACCAGCCACTAATATTTGCCTTTTTTTAGGCACAAGGCTTTTTGGCTTCATAAACTGTTGATATTGAACTGCAGTGGTGTCCCGGAAGTGCTGTAGATTTTGTTGAGGGACCACCTGTCAGAGGTTAGGACAATACTGGTAAATGACCATTTTTATATTCACTTAGATGAAAACAGCACGTGATGCCAAGTTCTGCCAAGCTTAGAGGTATAATTTAAAGAACAGTTACCCTTAAGCTTGCCCCTAGCTACTGATGTGGTTATAGGGAGATGTTGCTTCAGTGTAAAGGGATCCCAGGAGCCAGCGTGTGAATTACCGATGAATGTTCGTTAGGCTCACGACATTGTCTTAAGAGTGCTCAACTGTTTGATTTAGCTGTAATTTATAACTCGGTTACAGAACTTGTCTTAGACCTGTGATATTTAAATCGTGAGGAGCATGCCAATAAAATTTAGATTGCCTTAGAAAATTTCGTTACTTTATTGAAGAACAAAGCTATGCCTTTGAAGTTTTAAACCATTGTTGCATGTCTTAAAATATGGAGAGACTCTTACCTTTTGGAGGTGGAAAGAAAAACATGTCAGTCAAGCAGGAAACGGAAGGTTTAGACACATTTGATGTCCTTGTAGCTATATAGAATGTCTTGCATTTCAAACAAAAGTGCTGAGTTTATTATACACAAAAATGCATCTAACTTCAGAATATAATCATTTATATTAAAAATTAAAGCCACATCATTAACATTTTTAAGTGTCATCACTGTGATATTACAGTTCTCATCAACTTTTTGCAAATACTCCTGAATTGAGCTGGCATCAGGGACCAGATCTAGCAAACCTTAATGTATCAGGCTTTCCTTTGCACCAGACAGTTGGGCACAAAAAAGGTTATTTTACAGATTGAGATAAATTACTTAAAACTTGTACTGTAAAATCTTCTGCTATGACAGCAAAATCATGATCATAGATTTTAAAAAATTGCTTCTCCAAGTAATTGATGCAAAATTTGACCACTGTTGTAATTAGTCATATAAAATGATAGCTGTCAATACAAGCATATACCTACGTGTTTGTGTATCTGACCCTCGATAAATGTATGCTTATCTGTATATCTGATAACCCAAAATAAACACTTCCAAATGTGCTTTACCATATTTAGTGTTCTGCTGTGGTTTATCAATAGCTAGCTGCAGATAACTATCGGGCATCTGCCTCTTGTGTGTAACTGGTTAAATCAAATAACTGTAAGGAAATAGTAAAAGTAAACAATTTCAAGAAATATTAAAAAGAAACTTCCATATTGCACAATGAAAACTGGAAGATGCTATGAAAAGTGTCAAGTGCTTAAGCCTTTTATGTCTCCTATTAATATTTTTGGATATGTGCTATTTCTGAGTATTGTAACAAAGTGTAAAGAAGACTGAATTATTTCTTCCCTGCTCTGGGAAAGATTGGCATTGACCTAATTTTTATCATATTTAAGTGTTGGGTTATTACCATTTTTAGATGAGTATGAAGATTTATCTTTGGTCTTACAAAGCTGGCTCTCAAGGTAAAATAACTGTCCCGCAAAACAAAAGGAAGCAAAAAAAGAAGCAATACCCTGCAGTAAGACAGAGCCATAAAAGGTGAAGCAGTCAAAATAACAATTGGGTGGTCAGCAATTCAGATTGTTATTAATATCTTTTTCAAAGCAAAACACAACAAGGCAAAAACCTCATCCAAGCCCAAAGCACAAAATAAAAAGCCTATGACCCTCAAACTTATCACACAGATACTGGGGATTTCACTTTTGGACTGGCAGGTGTGTTCACCTCTCTGCTGTGCTCACAACTTCATTTTGACTGTTTCCTGTGAAGGAAGAAAAGATCCGTTCCTTTAGACATGAAATTATTTTTGTAGGAGAAAAGGAAAACGTGAACACTTCTAAAAGCCTTTTTACTGAATTTGCCTCGGCAAAATATGAGAGTCACATTGAACAGTAGAGCTGCTGGCAGAGATCCTTTCTTGACCATGAAAGGCAATGTCAAAGAAGGAAGTGTAAACATGGCGTTATCGCAACTGTGTGCAAGTTGTGAAGGAGAAGCTTTGATTGTTCTTTAGTGACTGTGCAAAAGCTAGTCTTGATGCTTATGTGCTGTTTACTACCTGTATCTTTGTACTGAAGGTCTTGGGTATCCTAAGAATACACCTCAAAGAAATGAGACAGGACTATCTAAAAATTCAGTGGTGCAGGGTAAGCAGCTGCACTTCACTTATTCTTCTGCAGAAACTTCTATAAGCTGCTGGTTGAAACTGTTCAACATGTCATGGGTAGGCACAAAACAGTCTTAAAATTAGTAATGAGGAACTTTGCTTAACTTTGTGCTTTCTGTTCTGCAGTGTAATGTTCAGGGTCAGAAATGCCTTATGTGGATCGTCAGAATCGCATTTGTGGTTTCCTAGATATTGAAGAAAATGAGAATAGTGGGAAATTTCTGCGGCGGTACTTCATTCTGGACACACGAGAGGACAGTCTGGTGTGGTACATGGATAACCCACAGGTGAGATTGCTTGGCAATAGTTTCCCGGCTTCTATCAATTGCCAGTTTTTCTGATTAGTTTTAAACAAATCTACTTGAAAGTGGGGTTTAGTGTTAGCTTATAGACCTGGGGGGTGGAATCAATTCCATAAGTGAAATAATTGTGAATTGCTGGTGTTCTTTGCTAATGTGAGCAGCCTTAAATGGAAATACCAGCTATATAATTTTCTTTAAAACATTACCAGTTGCACTTGAGAGAAACATTTAAAACAACTTGAAGATGAGTGAATTGCCAACATAGAGTCTAAGTATTGAGAGGAGATTTGGGAATGAGATGTGAATCTGAATTTGATCCCACCTATAAATCAGTCATGAGTTTTGACTCATGATGTGCTGTATTTATAGTCTATAAAGTGTCTTGAGTGTGCTTTGCAGGTTCTGGCAGGCACTATGTAGGGCTATATCATAAAACCAGATGAGCTGAATCACGTACTAGCTTCACTACACAGGTTAGAATTGAATTAAAAGACCTTACGTGGATGTAGTTCTCCCTGCGTTGCAGGCATCTGCTAGCTCTTTCATATTGCTTTACCTCAACAGAATGTTGATTTAAAGCCATTGAAAAGCAATTTCTAATGATGATCCCAATTTCAATACAGCGTGAATGGTGTAGGAATGAGGAGATGATGAATCGTGATGGAGAGCAGCCTTTATACAAAAGCTGCTTTTACAATGTCCACGCATCTTTTAACATATGGGAGAACAAATAATTGCTTAAGGTTGGGAAGAGAGACAGTGAAAGCATAGGACCTGGGTCAGCTGACAACTGTCTGCCAGAAGAATATTCCTGTACCACTCTGCTAGGAAGACCAGGCTTAAAATGCAGTAGAAAGCCTACAGTTCAAAGGAACCAATGACAAAATATTTATACTATGTACAGCTTGCTGAATGTGACTTGTCACTGAAGCACTAAAGCACCTAACAGTTCCTACTGAGGGGGAGAAAAAGACTTTCTGGAACTGAGAGAGACTTTGAAAGTTTGAGATCAAGGAATGATACAAAGCGATTCCTTTTTTTTTCTCCTGTGATATAGCCAAGGCATGTGGGCAAAAACTTGCTGTAGGAATTGCAATTCTTCAGAAGTTTTAAGACCAATGATATTTGCAGTGCACACCTCTTAAAGTTTTTAGTTTAGACTTTCTTACCTTTTTTTAATGTTCATGCACAAAAGGGTGCCCTTGCAAGGGGCAAGTTGCATCTTGTTTTTTCTTAAGCTGCTGTTTGAATTTGAAGAACTATGGAGCTTTTGTAGAGTCACTGTGTGGAGCCCATTTTTAATCCTTGAAGTGATGAAACTCCCTATTGGATGAGTGTATGGTGTGTGCAGAACTTCAGAGGGCTTTTCTTTGCTGGTAGAAGTGCTCTATTTGTATCTGTGAAAATCACTTCAGCTGTTCAGAGAAGTAATAGTTTATGTCCCCCATTAACCACACATTATCCTAACACAGAGATTATAAAACTGGTGTATGCTGGGATGAAAATAATTTTGTTAAAGGAAAACTTCAATTTCTTTATTTGGGCAGAATGAGAATGCTATTTTTTTTTCCTCAATGTTACCAGTCTATAGTAAACCTAACCTACTGATCATGGATGGAGTATAAACCAAGTAGTTGTCTTTCTGACACTGTGTAGCATTAGGCTCCTCTTTGTTCTGGAGAAGTTCATAAGGCACTACAGAATATTGAAGAGCACCTGAGCTGGGGAAAAGATCAACAAGCAGTACTACTCTTATGGTCACCTGGGACACTTCTGGTGGCAAGAACGATCTGTAACATTAAGGGCCATTTTTAAAGTAAAAAAAAAAGACAGCTCATTTTTGGACTGTAAATATACTTGGGCTTAACTGCAACTTTAGCAAGTATTATGATCTTTCCCTGCAATGAAATTAATATTATATGATAAGGCTATAATTTTTTTCCAATGCATTTTGGGGGAAAAAACCCAAACATGATATGACTTTTGAAGTGTCTGACATAATAGATGAATGTCACTACTTGTCCCTTCCGCCTGCCCTGGTCAAAATACAGAAGACTCCAACATCTGTTAAGGAAAAGTATTCTTTCCGGATTTCCTGGATGCAGACCTGCAAGAATCCTTTTTCCTCTAGTAAAATACATAAACCTCTGCTAGAAACAATACAAATAGTAATTGTTTCAGTCTTTCTGTTTTTAGTTGATTAACAGATGTGTGTATTATAAACAAGTAGTTTAGATCCTGTTTCAAGTGTACATTGTGTATTGTCTAGAAAAACAAGTAGGATTTTCTTTAGAATTATTTGCTTTGTGTGAGAACACTGACTGCAATATGAGAATAAACTAGTTTCACTTTGTAACGTATGATTTCTTTCAGAATCTTCCCTCTGGTTCTCCACCTGTTGGAGTCATTAAACTTACCTATATTTCAAAGGTAAGATAATATGTAAGACACTTGTTACTGATATTTTTTTTTAGTGATAGCTACCAAAGGCTGCTTCTGAGAGGCTTCAACTTGAGATGATTTTCAGTGTTTCTTACGTAGTGCATTGGAGGCTTTTTGCTTGTGTGCTACTCCTGAATTTTAGAGAAGTGATACAAACACTTCAGAAGTATCAGGTTAAAATAAGAACAGACTAGGTCTGATAAGGCACGTGGAGGACAGGGAGGTGATCAAGGACAGCCAGCATGGCTTCACTAAGGGGAAACCCTGCCTGACAAACCTAGTGGCTTTCTACGACAGAGTGACTGCGTCAGTGGACAAAGGACGACCTGTGGATGTGATCTATCTGGACTTCTGCAAGGCCTTTAACACAGTCCCCCACAACATCCTACTCGCCAAGTTGGAGAGATACGGATTTGATGGATGGACTGTTCAGTGGATAAGGAATTGGCTGAATGGCCGCATCCAGAGGGTAGTGGTCAATGGCTCAAAGTCCAGATGGAGAGCAGTGACAAGTGGTGTCCCTCAGGGGTCCGTACTGGGGCCTGTCTTGTTTAACATTTTTATCAGTGACATAGACAGCGGGATGGAGTGCGCCATCAGCAAGTCTGCAGATGACACCAACCTGTCAATATACCAGAGGGATGGGATGTTGTCCAGAAGGACCTAGACAAGCTGGAGAGGTGGGCCCAGGTGAACCTCAAAAGGTTCAACAAGAGCAAGTGCAGGGTCCTGCACCTGGGCCGGAACAATCCCCACTAGCTGGGGAAGGAGGTGATAGAGAGCAGCCCTGCAGATAAGGACTTGGGGTGCTGGTAGTTGAGAAGCTGGACATGAGCAGCCAGTGTGTGCTTGCAGTCTGGAAGGCCAGTCGCATCCTGGGCTGCATCAAAAGCATGGCCAGCAGATGGAAAGAGGGGATTCTGCCGCTCTGCTCTGGTGAGACCCCACCTGGAGCCCTCAGCACAGGAAGGACCGGGACCTGATGGAGCAGGTCCAGAGGAGGCCACAAGGATGATCGGGGCCTGGAACACCTCTCCTACAAGGACAGGCTGAGGGAGCTGGGATTGTTCAGCCTGGAGAAGAGAAGGCTCTGGGGAGA
>JAAGNO010022495.1:40676-51952 GCA_033439905.1 Ceryle rudis
GGAGGTTGTAGCGAGGCTGGTGTTGGTCTCTACTCACGAATTACTAATGATAAAATAAAGGAAAAAGCCTCCAGTTGCATCAGGGGAGGTTTAGATTGGATATTAGGAAGAAATTCTTCACTGAGAGAGTAGTTGGGCACTGGAACAGGCTGCCCAGGGAGGTGGTGGAGTCACCATCCCTGGAGGGGTTTAAAAAATGAGCAGATGTAGCACTTGAGGCCATGGTCTAGTGGTTAGGGAGATGTTGGGATGAAGGTTGAACTCAATGATCCTTGAGGTCCTTTCCAACCTTAATAATTCTATGGTTCTCAGATTATTTTCACTGTGTCAATCTAATAGAGTTAGGTAAATGTCAGCAGAATGGCAGTTAACAATAATAAACAAAGAAAATAACTTGACAATTAGAAGCAGTAGCTGAAAGATCAGTTTCTTTTCTAAGTCTGTTAACATTGGAAATGGTTCTACAGTCTTGATAGCCTAAAATAGTTACTGGTTTTGTTTCGTCCCTGAAACAAATTGGAAAGATTGGTACCCCAAGGAGAGGGAACTGTAAAATGTGCACTACATCAGGGTTTAGGATATGAGTTTCTGATGTACGTGACTGTTTGAATACATTTTTCTAGGGAAAAGATGTCCTTTTTGATGGCCTTGAAAGTGTGCATCTTCAAAAGATTGTTTAACATCTCGGTCGAATGAGGCCTCAATTTGCTGGACTATGTTATAAAGTCTAAATAGCTGCTGAGCTTGATTTGAGAGATTTCCTCAAATGAAGAAACTGATGTTGCTGTCACATACTGCTGTAAGCTCACATTTAATACACTGCCTTGAGAAAGCACCTCCCTCCTGCTGCTGTGGCTGATGCTTCGCTTTGTGTATCTTCTGCCTTGATTTTTGGTCGATTTTTCTTTTTCTGAGAATGAAAACTGAAATTGCATCTTTCCAACGTGACATCAGTGACTTCATCTGACACTTGCTCTTCTTTTCCAGGAGCATACCGAGTCTGCTTCCGAACCCAACCATGCTCTCCGTTCTGCCGTCCCAGCCCCAGCCACCTCACATTCCACAGCCGCTCACGGCAGCCCTCTGGTCCCAAACCCTCACACCAAATACCCTGCCTTGGAGAAGCGAGGATTTCACGAATCTTTTACCAAGGCCAAGTCAGGGAGCTACAAGATCCAGGTTATCGCTCCAAGAGAATCAGCTTCCAAAGTGACTGAACGGGGCCTCTTGGAACCCCAAAGTAAAAATGGCACTCAGGAACAGGATCCTGGCCTTGTGGATCTGGATGATGCAAGCCTTCCAGTTAGTGATGTGTAGGGATGGAAGCGTTTGGAGAATGATCCATTTGTTCGGTCCTCTAATTTCCTTGTTTGGACTTTTAACCAAAGAAAATTATAGGAAATGAGAACAAAAAACCGGAACACTGATGTTTGTTTATATATATGTGTGTGTGTGTTTCTGGGCACACATGTGTGTATATATAATGTGTTTGTACATTGCCTTTCAGCTGAGGGTCAGAAATGGACCTCATGTATTTTCTCAAAGCCTGATTGTAAATCACTTACTAGGGAGGGGCCAAACTGCAAAATTTAGAAGAAAAACCAAACAAATGACAAAACAAAACAGAAACCTGGAAAAAGTACTTCTGCAAATTCACAAGGTACCAGCAACTTCTCATTTCTAGTCTGGTAAATTTACTAAATTTACACCTATTGTGTAAATTGCTGTGTTGTGGGGAACTTACTGCCAACAGATGCGATTTATTTAATTTCATTTTGAACTACGGTAAGTTGTTAGGCAAGGATGAGAATTGTTTCTCTCCGTGACTTCTGGACACCAGGAATTGCACAAAATGTTTCTTCTGTTCTTTAGGATCAACAGTGTCAACTAATTTGTTATCAGAACAAGAATTTTGAACTCCCTGGGAATTGTAATTATGGTGCTGTAAAATTTCCACTAAAATATTATTTTGAATAGTCAGCCTATTTTTGATGCACTCCTAAAGGTGGGTTCACTGTTTTTTGCACACTTGGATTTTAGTGGACTGCATGTAAAGGTGTTTTGGCAGGGGGAGAAGAGAAATTGGACTTTGGACACTTCAGATCTCTTGAACCCAGTAGGGTTGATGTTGTGTTACATTAGGCTTTGCAGCAATTGGTTTTTTTCTTCAATGTCTAAACGTATCGTTGAATTACTGGTTTGAGACCGGGTTTCTTATCAGTCCTTGGTGAACAGTTCTTGTTTCTAGATCCGATCAGTCGAAGACCTCGTTTCGTTTTGTCGTTACTGGTACTGAACTGTTCATAGTCATGCAATTGCGGCCTATAACTTTTCGTGCACTAATAATCTTAAGTGCCTGTGTTTTTTCTCGCGTTGTGGAAACGCTTTTGGATTAGCTATGTACACAAACCATTCGTAATGGTTTTGAACGTCGGCTTGGAGTTGTTCTGAATAGCGTAGGTTGAAACAGCTTCTTAAACTAGAAGAGGTGTGCTAGGGATACCAGTGTTCTGGTATTGCACCTACTGGCTGTGCAATATAGGGGTCTTCAAAAATGAGTATTTGTTTGTGTACACTGTTATGGGGCTTCAGTGATGCAAATGAAAAGAACCTTTACATTTCAAGTGTTGGATTAGATGGTGTACTTTTCATCTTCTTTTTTTTTGGAAAATGTTTGCTTTAATCAAAACCCCACAAATATCTCATGCTGCTGCTTATTGTGATTCAGATTGTCCAGCTTTGCGATACCTTTTTTTGGTCTACTGGAACCCAAGATACATATCATACAAGTCCATCTTCTCTCCATATTCCAGACTGACTTCCTGCTTGAGAGCTACGAATGGCTTGACCACCATTCCTTGATCCAAGGATAGAATAATTGGTGTCAGATAAAAATGAAATGTAGTTGAATTTCAGAACCTTAAATTATATCAGCACCTTTTATTTTGTTTATCCATAAGCTAACTAACCACTGTCTTAAGGCAGCGGTGTTTGTAAAATACTGGTTTTGTTTGACTCTTTAGATAGATGTGAAAACTACCACACAATTGGAAGTTACTGTAAATGTCTGTACTAGTATTGTAGGTTCTAACTTCTCTAAAGATAAAACAATAGCTCTTTAGAAGCTTTTTTTTTTTCACAAGTACAATCTGTGTGGAAGACACTTTGCATTGAAATATTTTTACTGTAGTCTAACATCTGAAATCACTTGCTCTGGTACAGCTTTCACACTGCATGTTCATTTTATTCTGGTTTGGTATTGACAATTCTACACATTGGGTGGAGGTAAAGCAGCTCCATTATGGGACTTATAAAAAGAGGAAAAATAAAAGAACTACTGTTGTAGTTCAGTAGCATGGGGAAATATTTGTGGTTGATAATTGTCAGGGTCTCCTATTTATCAGTACTTTTATAAATCTATGAAAATTGTTAAATTATTTTAGAAACTGCTGTAAATATGTCACATTTAAATTGTCAATAAATCAGTTTGGGTAACTTAAAATAACATTTCTCTTGAGTTTCTTTGCATGGTGTTAAATCTTTTGTCAGAACACCATATTCCTTTTTAGCGTAGAAGAGGTCGGATTAGCTTTTATCCAGCCATAGCATCTCTAATTCCTCAAACCTGATCAGATCACATGGCCTAAGAAATAAATGGAAGAGAAGGAGCTGTTGTTTCGCTGTTCTGTTTCTTCTGTGGAATTTTTACATGTTATGCAAGGGAAATTGATTGGGTTCCTTTTGCATCAAGGGAAGGGAAGAGATGATGCATGGTGATGTCAAACTAACCATTTGGAAACCCCATCTGAAAGGTGAGGGGGGGAACCACCCCAGGGTAAATGCAACACGTGTTTTTTCAAACTTTACTGTTTCTCTCTCAAAAGAAGCGTTCCTGAAATAACGGCACCTATGACATCTGGAAGCACCTCGCTGTCTGTACAGCAGACGGTAAGATAGCATCTCACTGGAGTAACTATTTCTCAAGTCCATTTTTCTCGTGTGTGAAGCGTCACACTGAATTGGTCTGTCCCAATAGTACGCAAGCTTCGGATAAACAGTAAATAAGACTTATTTTTTTCTGTAGGCTGTACACAGTTAAAACTCACGTGACTGCACCATGTCCTGAGTTACTCCAGGTACCTACACATCTGGAGTTATACTGGTATTAAAATGCTCTCTGGAACATCTTCTGTAACATACAACTTCTAGAGGAGTCACTGCCCTGGGTGTTTTGAAGCTTCTGTTTTAACCAGTTGCACCACAGGCCCGAGTTGGTGTGAAATGTCTGTCAACTTGTGCCGTGGGTAGCCCATCTCCATTTAAATGAGACATTGTGGGCTCTGTCATAATGTTGTTAAGTTCCAAAAGCAGCTTGCTGGCAGCAGTACGAAGCTCATGTTCCAGTAAGGTCCTTGGTGGATGCCAAGTTAAGACGCTAATCCGTGTACAGCAACGCAGTTTATTCTTCCTGGTAACAAATGTCAGAATAAAATGCAATTACTGGCTGCTGCTCAGACTCACTGAAAGGAGCTGAAAATATCAATTTCTAGCTGACTTATCACATGCATCTCTTCTGTTTAGCTTTCAGCTTTATCCTCTAATTAAAAGCTTTAAAAAAAATAATCTTTATCTTTCACAGCCCACACTGAGACCTGAATTGCGGTCCCTGAAATGACTTGGATGCTCTGTCTTACCACTGGCTCTCTTGAATGTTTTCATTCATCCTGTACTTGCTGTTGCCTCTCTACTGAAGAGGAAATGTAATTATTCTGTATTGTTCTAGATTTAAACCCCCCGCGTTAGAAACAAAGTAATTGTAACTGCTAAACCTGCAGTCCACGTGGGTAAAGGTACCTGCCAAAGGGTAATGGTCCAG
The DNA here is from genome assembly GCA_033439905.1 of Ceryle rudis. Lineage (NCBI taxonomy): Eukaryota > Metazoa > Chordata > Aves > Coraciiformes > Cerylidae > Ceryle > Ceryle rudis. Next base: position 45,553 of record JAAGNO010022495.1, read on the forward strand.
AATGGCCTTGAATAAACTGGCAAGTGCTTTAACCTCAGGGAATGACAGGGTGTCAGCACCACCTAGAGGTCATGCTCCAGCTTTAAACGTTGTTTTAAGTCAGGCATTTCCTTTTGATGTATGTTTCTGATTCTTAAAAATTCCATCATGAAACTCCAGTTAAGTTGTTAGACAAAGGGGGGTTGGAACGAGATGATCTTTAAGATCCCTTCCAACCCAAACCATTCGATGATTCTATGACCACTCAAACGATCTCCGTTTTCTTTTTGTTGTATACTCTTGTTTTTATAAGCTCTGAATAGCAATGACAGCAAACTGAAGACAAAACAAAATGCCCTGTTCTCCATGCTGCTTTTGTTTACAATACTAGTTTACTCCTGAGGCAGCTATGATGTCATAGGCAAAAAGTGAATAATCTGTTAATTTGTCCAGTAGATAATGAAAGTTTGAGGCTTCTTGTGATGCTACTGACTATGGAAAGTGGTTACAGGCAATTAGAGGATGATAAAAATAATTGAAATAGAAGAAATTGAAGAACGGACACTTTGTAGTATGAAAAACCAGATTCTCTCAAGCAGCAAAACTCAAACCCACCTCATTAATGAAACAGTTGTTACAGATCTGCTGTTTTCCTATGCTAAACCAGTCCAAGAGAAATGTATTGCTCAGAGCTAGAAAGGAGTTCAGTCTAATAAGAGTAGCCTGCTTTGAATGACAAGTGAGTATATACATGTGTTAGATGACTGTATAAAATGTGCAGGCTCAAAGCATTAATTACTGCTTGAAAGATGTTTATGTTTAGCAGTGTAAGGCACTAACTTTCTGTACAAAGAGGTCTTGAGCTGATCTAGTTGACTTTTAATTACTGGAGTTTAATGTACCTGGGAAAAGTGGTTATCTGGAGTGATGCAGCTGGGTAGAAGGACCTTCAAAATGTCTCATCAGAGTACAACCTCTTGGGCTACTGGACTGGGGAGGAGGCATCTCTGCTGATTTTGGTAGACTAAATTAATGTGGCACAAAGGTAGGAGTTTGGAGCTAGATCAGAGTAATCAGGGCTATGGACTGAAGGAGGGGACCCAACCAGTTTGAAACTTCATTCCTCACTGAACTACCACTTTGTTTTCCTTTTTGCCTTTGAGGTTTTGCAGTTGCGTAAGTAGGTTCAGAAATCAAAATTCACTGCAGAAATGAGTTAAAAGTGAACATGGCATCACATAGTATCTCCCATCATGAAGATGGCTGTATTAGTAGGAAGTGTTGATACTCAAAGGCTAACGTTTGTAGGCTTCATAGGAAGTCTGTGTTACAGTGGATGTGGAGAAATTGGTGAGCACACCAAGAAGGTGCACTCTGTAAAACCAAGAATTTCTGTCCCACCCCTTCAAAGGTTCCATACTAATTTGAAGTGGGAAGAAATGAAAGATGGGCAAATTTGGACAGGGCATGTTTAGTCTAAATGTTAAAATGGAATAAAAAAAAAACCTGATGAAGTACTCTGTGCTATGTAGAGGTTGACCTTTTATCGGTTTTATTTAATGTCTTGAATATTCACCTGTCTTGAATATTCATCTGTACTTTGGAGCACAACTGTTTGATGCTTCAAGCCAGTAAACTGCTAAAATATTTCTGAAATATTCCATGGAAGTAATGAAGGGCACTCAGGAATATTTGTGAGTCCTGTTCTACATGAATTGTGCCCCAAATGTCTGCCTTGTTTCACTTCAGATTTTCTGTTGGGCCTCTGAGAAAAAGAAACTGGTGCTCGTTTGTGAAGACATTAGGTGATGGTGCAGTAGTAGTTGAATATTGCTCATCAAAGTGGTATGTTTGACACAGTAATTAGGGATTTACATTTAAAACGGCTGTCAGCACTGATTTTTTGCATATCAATGTGTAGTGAACACACCTTTCAAGAATTTAAACCACTCTGCTGCACTACATTCCTGTTGCCCCTGTTCTCCTAATGGTAACTGAGTGCATCAGGGCACCTAAGTAACATCTGTCCTCAATAGGTGGGTGTCAGCTGCGTGTTTTTATAGCAGTGCCTTTGTTTTCTGTACATTAATTTAAGAAGCTTCAATGCTTGCTCTACAGTCCCTACCTGTAGTGGGATACTTGTACTCTTAGTTGTAGGATTGCCCTCTGCAATCATGGGGGGAAAGCATACACAAATACATATTTCAGTTGTTCTGGTTAGCAGTTGGTTCTTGTGGGCAGTTGCTCGGTTCCCTCTGAAGCTTTGCATGAGCCACTGTGTTGATTTATTTTATAAATTGTGCTGCATTCCCATCTGGAAAAGAATATCCTTTTAAATTCCCTGGTTTGCAGCCATTCTCTTTCAAAGCAATGGCATTTTTTGCTGTATGGAGCAATGAAGCCAGGATATGTTTTTAAAAAAGATTTGTTTCACAAAATAGGTCCTACAAACTAGAGAAGTTTTTTTTTTTGGGGGGGGGGGTCTGTATAGGGGTGTTATGTCCTATTATTAGATAGTATTTAGGACAGCATAAAGTTTCCCATAGAAAATCTGGGAGAAAACCATTAATGAAGAAGCAAAACAATAATGCAATCATAATAAAGCTAGAAAAGCTTTCTGCAAAGTCCAAGTTCTTTAAGCTTGCTTGGAACTGAGGCATTCTGGACATCTCGCTTTCCCTATCTCTGTTTTAAGCCAGGATTGTTCCAGCCCCAGACTGTGATGTTAACCCCTTCCTTTCTTGCTAAGTGTACTTTATTTTTTAACCTTTACTTGCTCCTCGCTTCACATCCTTCCCATGTGTGCCCAGATGCTTACTCCAGAGCCACCTCCTTGGTCCCCATCTGCAGTAGCAATGTAAGAATCCTGCTGCAAGCACCACTGGCTTCTCTTGCTCTCCCTCCTTTTCCCAGGAAGCCACTGGAGGTAACGGCTCTTAACATGAGGTGTTTTGCTACCTTCTGAAACTGAGATTTCAAAGGCAGTAGATGATATATCTTAACTAACATGGCAACATCTTCATGGACACCCAGGAAAACTTGCATTCGTACTAGGTAATAGAAACCACACTGTCATGCTGCAGGAAAGGCCACTCTCCATCCTGACCCATCCTGTGAGCAGGGCACAAGCTGAATGTTGGGCAAATCTCTGACAGCAGTATCCAAATATTCATAACTTCGGAAGGATTTGTAGCATATGATTTCTAGATGGAGCCTCCCATCATCAAGTTCTGTTTGAGAAGTAGGAGACGAAATATTTTCCTGGTAAGTCTCAAGTGCAAGTATTCTTCAGGCCACATTTTTTATCTCTGAGTATTGATAAATGTCTGCTGGCTTGGATAGTGGTTCTGTGTGAAAATGTTATGCAGGGGAGAAACAATTTCTGGGTTTATACCACCTTTTGGCTGCACAGATTACATGGGCAATTAACAAATATATTTATTAGTAAATTAAGTTAAACCCCCAAAGACTTAGTTCAGTTATACTGGAAAGTGAGATTTTTTTTTTCCACTTGTGTGCATCTACACGAAACCTTAAAATATACATATTGTAAAAAGAAATACATTTTAGTACTCAGGTTAAGATTCATACCCTTACCTGGCTTAAGAAACAAAAACCAGCAGAAGGTCCTCAATATTAGTCCACTTATTTGGCAATTAACTGCTAATTAATGGTTTTCACAATATCCTGGTATATATATTTTGTTTCTTTCACATTGTTTAGCCCTTGACTCTCAACAAATGTACTTCCTTTTTCTGTGCTATTTAAAAAATATTGGCTAGTGGTTTCCAGGTCTTTAGGAGTCTGTAAAAGAGCTTGAAGCTGAATAGTGTGGAAAAAGAATTGTGTCATGGAAAAGATAAATACACTCAACTGGTGTCTCAAACTTCTGCGTGAGAACACTATAAACATGCAGTTGTTCTTGAAGTGGTTAAATATTTAGTTTAAGGTTTGCAAATTTTATGCCAACCAGTTAAGTAAACTCTTTATACTTTCATTGATTAATGACTCCTTTCTTGAGGTGAGGCTGCATTCACTTCATTTAGGTTTTGAAGAAGGGTACTGACTTCCCACTCAGAACCACCCTAACTCAGGGTCTGTCAATGGGGCATTTGTTAGTTTTGAGCCTCTGTTCCTGACTTGCCTTTGCTCCCCAGAATGACTGATACCAGGCAAAGACAGACTGAACATCCGTGGAGAGAGGATGACTGGGCAAGGAGCTTCCCCACTCTGTGGTCACTTGGTTTGTGTGGGTTATATTTTTTGGTTGATGGTTTGTTTGGTGGGTTTGTGTGTGTGTGGCATTGTTGTTGTTTTTATGGGGGTTTTTGTTTTGGTTTTTTTTTTTTTGGGGAGTGGGGTGGTGTTGTTGTTTGTTTTTTTATTTCTTCCGGAGATAAGGCTCCAGTGGCTTCAACCAGTTACCTGACAAAGGCAATCTGACAGAGGCAGATAGCCTTTCTGGGTGGGGTAGGAATAAACCCCACAATAATTCACTGGTCTTGGAATATTTTGCCCCTATTTCCAAAGAGGAGCTTTTAAGATCTTTTCTTAACCTGTTTCTTTCTTTTGAATTTTTTTTTTTTTTTTGCTAAAACTTGTTCAATTTTCCTTCAACCCTTGTCTTTATTTAAAATGGGGGGGGGGGAACACAGCAAACAAAACACCTCAGTGTATTCAAAGTAGCCAATAAGTAATGGATAAAGAATATTTTGAAAACACCATGGTATCCATCCATATTATATATATAAATTCAGATACATAAATTAAAAAAAAAGTTTTTTAACCTTTCTGAGACTTTTTAACAACATGATTTTTTCCATACTTAAGGAAGCTTTGTTGTGAATTGTTCTAGATTACTACTTTGGTCACTTTGAAATCAAGTAATTCCTCTGAAATTTCTTTTCTTGCAGAGCAAAGTTGTTGGAAAAAAAAAAAGCAAATGTTAGGGGTTCTTATTGGAGCTTTTCTTGGGAATGTTGGAGTCTACACCCTTTCCCCCCTGCAGGTACGAACCAAGCAGTTAAGTTTTTCACATTTGTGGTTTTGTGGTCACAGTTCTGTAAGGTTTTATAATGTTCTCTCGAAAAATTAGGTTTGAGTTCTGACACTCGGATGCTGTTTCCACTTGTCCGAGTGGCTTCTTGATAAAGATTATTCCACATATCAGAGGAGAAAAGACTTGGTGTTCTTCTGTATTGCTGCAGTTGCTGGCATCCTCAGTTTCTTAATCGCAGCTCATCAGTTAACAGCATTTTATCTTGCCCAATGGTTTGTAAAGTTCATTAGGTCCTTGGTTATCGGGTGGCTGATAAAGGTACACTTAAGTAATTACAGTTTGGTAATCTGTTCAAGAGTTTAATCGTCCTGTAATTAAAAAATTGGCTGTGCTCAATTTCCAGCTATTAGTTCTTGTTATACTTTTTCCTGTTAGCTTTGGAATTTCTTTTTTTTTTTTTTTTCCTTGGGAAGTTACTTGTGTGTGTTTAAACTGCCTTTCATAATGCATACAAGGTGGTAAAAGAGCATACCGTGGAGCCCTCTGTCCATAGGTTCTGGCGATTGCCCAGCTTCCAGATAAATCAGATCATTGTGGGATGATGACAGACTACTTTTTTTTTTTTTTTTTTTTTGCTTTTGGTTGATTAACCTTCTGCTAATTGCTAGTATCCACCTCTCCCCGAGGCTCTGAGAACCTCCGGTGAAGCACAGTCGACCCGGGACCATCCTTCCTCCCATTCCCAGTGCCTTCGGGTCCCGGAGGCGCAGTTCGGGGCCAGCCATCGCCCCCCACGTCCTTCTAGAGGCGGGGAATTCTCGGGTCAGCGCAGGAGGGAGTGCCTGGCATTCCCGGCTGGGAATGCCCTACATTTGCATACATTTGCATATGTCGCTTTATTCTGTCTACTAGGGGGACCGCCTGGCGCCCTGCCCTCCGCATCTGCTCTTCCCACCCATCTTCTTATCTCCTGGAAAGGTAATCGCCGTTTACTTTAGATGGCTTTTCCCGTAATTCCTTAAGTGTGGGGGGAAGAGTGCTCACCACTACGCCAATCCCCTCACCTCGTTGCCTGGCCACGTTATCAGCTTTTTTTGGGTGACGCATCGCGGCCCCTCCTTCCAATGCCAAGTTCGACAGCTCCGAGCGCTGACGGACCATTCCCGTTTGTCCCAAAAGGGCTCAGGCGGGGACTGTGGGAGGTTGTAAAGGGCGTGTTACGGCCTCGGAAAGGCGGGGATGGGGGGGTTACTACCCCGAGAGGGCAGGGAGGGGGGGTGTTAACGGCCCGGGGGAGGCAGTAAGGGTGGGAGTTACGGCTCGGGACGGGTGTTACCGCCCGGGAGAGGCAGCGAGGAGAGGGTTACGGCCGGGGACGGGTGTTACCACTCCAGGGAGGTGGGAAGGAGGGGTGTTACGATC
>JAAGNO010022497.1:0-16356 GCA_033439905.1 Ceryle rudis
CCGGGCGCGCTCCCGCCGCGGGCGGCCGGCGCCTGGGACGGGGCGTGGGGCCGTTGGCGCTCTCGGGGCCTCGCTGACCGAAATCCTCCGTCCCGCTGGGGTCGGGCGCGGGAGAGGCGGCGGTAAGCGGGCGTTACCCCAAGAAGCGGCCTGGGGCGCCGCGCCAGCAGCCGCGCTGGGGCGGACGCGGAGCGAGCCGGCGGAGGCGGGAGGCCGAGGGAACGGCGCTTGGCTCTGGGGACGGCAGCCCAGGCGATGCCCCGCGACCCACGGCTTCTTCCTTTGCCACGCACCGGCAGGGACTCGAGCTTTTCTCCGTCGCTCGCCTGGGAGGAGTATTTGTGAGCCCGGCATCTTGTTCTGTCTTCCGGCTCTCTACGCTTTAACTCGCAGAACGCGTTTATGAAGCTCTTTTGCCAGGAACGTTGTTGTGCCGTCACCCTCTCAGCAAAGGCAGCGTCCAGTCGCAGCGGTGGCAGGTGGAGGCAGGAACACCGTCCCGTGTTACGGATGCCGCCGGTGCCGAGCAGATGCCCCTCACGTGTGAGGGCTGGAGGTTTTTTCCTGCTCTTACCGTGGATGTAACTGATGCTCTAATAACGCTATTTCTTTTTGTTCCAGTAGAGTTAGTGATGGCCCGTAGTACAGCTGGCTTGTCTGGTACAGATGTCCCCACAAATAATGTGATAGAAAAACATTGCGGACACTGATGTGGCCTGTATGGCAGAACGACACAGAAAAGCTTTACAGGTTTTAACCGGTACAGTAAACAAATTATACTACTGTTATTTGAGCCTAAAAGGCACACAGCCAGTTAGTAGTTTATCCGGCAAAGTTATACTGATGGAGGGTCCCTGAGCTGGTGGAGCATACCTTCAACACCATTCCCACCTAAGTACTGGGGAGGGACTGTAAGAAGGAGTTATTGAAGCTCGACTCAAGGCTCTTCCCAGCTCCAAAGGGTGAATTACCTACAGGTGATCTCAGGCGGGTTGATTCTTGAGACGAAGTGTGACAATTTAATGATTACGGTTATCATCACGCGTTGCCCGCTGATACCTTTTGTACCGGTTGTGACTAATTTAGGTGGATGGGCCACCTTTATTTAACTTGGAAAGAAACGTATTTACGTTCAATAAATAGCAGTCAGATATTAAGTACTTATGGTTATCGAATGAAATTTTAAAGTCCTACAGGACTCGGTGCAAAATGAGGCTTTCGCTTTACGGCAGGAACTAAAAGCAGGTGAGAGGAGCAAAAAGTAAAAAAAACCAAACCACACATGGAACAGCAATTACATCCATGGATCATAAATTATGAAATAGACCATAAAAATGGTAAGAAGTCTTATCCAGTTCCAAATTATGAGTATTTGAAGACTAAGCAGCTTAAGAAACGAAGCAGGATTGTTATCTGCTTGGACATTGCTCACCAGTTTAGTTAGGCCTTTTGAAAGCTGTCGGTGCATATACCAAGGAGATGTCCTTGAAGCTGTGGACTTAGCCTGGAATGTTTAATCAAGAGTTGGCTGCCCTTGAAGAAGAGACAGCCTGGCAAACACAAACCAAGTGATTTAGAGATGATACTGTTTGTATGTAGTTTTGTGCTGCCAGCTAAACAATAATTAGTGCTCTCCTTAAGAGAACTGATTTCATTGTAATATTAAAAATCACACCCAGAGGTCAAAAAGCCCCTTGCTCAGGTGAAGACCCTTCCCCTGAGCATATGTAGTAGTGGAATTGTGGAGTCAGCAGTATTATAATTGTATTTAAATTGCTAACCAATCATCGTAAAGAGGGTGGGCTCGTAAATTACTAACTTTGTAATAAATATAGCACAGGGAGTTTCGTCTGGTGTGCTTGATCTGTGGGAAGCCACCAAGTACCCAGAGTTTGCACAGCCCGGGAATAAGTAGGCAACGTCTCCCGAGTGTGTGAGGATTGGACTTGCTGCACACTGGCGATGAATCTACTTTTTTGGACAGCAGTATGATCGCTCTTATGCAGAGCAACAAACCATGGCTGAGGGAAAAGCTTTTGGCTGGTAGTAGCATGATGAAAGTATCAATCCTAGCTATTATTCCTTTTGATTTATAGGTATTGCATAAATCACCTTGCGGATTTTTCTAAGCCTGCTGTGAAAATTAGCTACATACCATGCACCTTTAGAAAACAGCTTGTTGGAGAACTCCACCCAAGGGCTGACTGCTTTGGCAATGTTTCAGATGTAACACAGACTGCAAAAGCGAGCCTGAAAATCCCATCAGCTAAAGCTAAAGTTACTAAAAATGTCTATACAAACACACTACCTATCAAGCACTTAGAAAAAGTAATTTTTGTGTCCCTATTAAGAGGGTATTGAACAAACTGTTCAGGTGTTACAACAAATTGTACCTATAAAGCAGCTTTAGAAGCACAGCTTGGCACTGTTAAAGCAGGAGCTGTAGGGTTGTGGTTCCAGTGATCAATACAAGGTGTGCAGAATACCTTGAGAATCTGGCAAGGTAAAATAAATGTCTGGCCGGGTTAAGTTTTTGTGAAAGTACTATGTGAAAAGGTTTTACATAATAAATTAAAGTGGAAGAGGGTAACAAGCAAATCTTCCTTCCTTGTTTAAGTTTGTTAAATGATACAATAGTTAACTACTCAGAGGAAAAGGATAGTAGTTAAATCATCTTGAACAAACTTGTCGTGAGCTAACTGGTGAGAATGAATCATACTACCTTTCATTTTAAAGTTTTACTTGTGGAAGCCTACATAAACTTACCTGCTTTTTTTATTTTTTACAATTGTAACCGCTGACTTAGTTATATGAGATGAAAAATGGAATTTCATTGCTGTTGCATGTGAGAGGGCTTAAAATATTCTTTAAAGGGAACTTGGAATATCATATTTCTGTACCAAGGAGGAATTACCCCTGGACGCTGCTAGAACTCGGCTCAAGCTGGCTAGAAAATCTTGCAGTTGCTGTCTCGGAAAATTACCCTTCTGTCATCTTAAAACTGCTTTTAGGGTGACAGATGTTTCATCGCTGTTTGTGCGAGTGATCTGAACAAAGAAGATAGGTTAATTACTTGACACTAAAAGGAAAGGCGTCCTGTACTAGATGGAATTACAGAGCTTGTCCACGCTGTGGAGAACGAGTGTTCTCTGATAAGCGGAACCACTGTGCTACAACTGTTAATGAGAAGCGTATGTTTTAGTTGCTTGTGTAAGGCTGACCGAGAACCTCCCTGAGGTTGGATTAAAGGAATTTTATATCCCAAATTTCAAGCCGAAAAATACACGAAGTACCATATTGTAGGCTGGGCTGTGGTGAAATCATAAAACATATCACTACATTTGAAATAGTTCAGTTTCTGGTACGTTTGGTTTAATATCCCAGGGAAGTTTTGTCATGCTTTATTTGGGGCTTTGCTATCGTAGTCTTAAATTTTAAATTTAGAATGCCATACATTTAGGAGAATCTCCTTTAAAAGTTGCATTCCTATAAAATCGTGAAAGATACCGTACGTACAACAGTTGTTACCTGTCTCCCATTATTTGCAGGATGCCTTGAAAAACAAGCACGAGCAATTCCTTTTCTCATTACTTTTACGTTAAATCCAAACTAGCCATGGCAATTCTTATGTTTTGTTTATTTACAAACGGGAATTTCTCAGGTTATGACAGGGTATTTGGCAGTGGAAGTGGTGTCGCAGCTTCTCCATCAGAAACACCTCGCGTCCCTACACCTCTGTTGCCCCCCTTTTTTCTTCCAGTCCTAGAATTTATGTGGGGGCGTGGTAGAGGAGGGAATTGGCACGGGAGAAAAGCAGTGGCTGTTTCAGCTGAAGACTCCCTGCGTTGCCCACGCAGTGGTAATGCCCTAGCAGAGACCTGATTTCTGCTATCACTGAGGAGCTGACTGGTGGAGGGCAGCAGAGTAGTTCGCGAACGGCTACAAGGCAAGTTAAACTGTGACTTCTATAATTGGAGCCTGATGTCAACTCCGAACATTTTTTATTTCCTTAGGAAACTACGGAGCATTTTTAAAGTTAATTTAAGATTTCTTACTTGTTAAAATATTGTTGGAAATTGTTTAAGCCAGTGGAGGGCCTGTGGGATTTTTGCAGGAGTCAGTGTAGAAACCCATCAGTCGTATCCTTCACACAGAGACGAAGTATTAGTATACAGTGGAGAGAACACCGGGTCTGTTGCAATGTCTCGGTCATAATCCGCAGCAAAAACTGAACTCTAGTACCAGTCGTTCTGTCATGGCTTACTGTACTTAACGGAATCCACGGGGAACTGTTCCTTCCACCGAGGCAGCGTGGCAATCCCGTGGACCAGCAGAGGGCATAAGCCCCACTCCTGTGCTTCCTGGGGTGCTGGCCCAGGCCCCTGGAGCTGAACCCTGAGCAGCAGCCACCAGGTGATGTAGGACCTAAACCCACAAATAATAGGAAGAACAACAATTCTTTTGGGTTGAAAGGTTCAAAATTACAAAGGACTTCTTCAGTAAAAAAAAAAAAAAAAAAAAAGTCAAGCAGTTCCAGTGCAGTATTTTAGCACACAGAAAACAAATACATTAAGGAGGGCTAGCTGAAAGTTGCTAATGCCAGCCACCATCACGAGCATTAGCTGCAGGCCTCTGAATAGCCTCAGAGAATAATCATCAGTAAAGTATGTTGCAATGTGATGAAGTTATGGATGACTGCTCTCATGACGACGTGAACAGAAAAGCAGTTTTTTAAACTGTGGGAGCCGTTAGGAAAAAAAAAAGGGGGGGTGGGGTGGCGGTGTGTGTGTTTGTGCGGAGTGCCAGTCTCTGTTTTTAACCTTTTCTTAAGAGCAGCAGGGGTTATAATGGGCAGTGGGAGATGGATCTAGGTTTTCTTCCCCTGTACTTGCTAAGGTATCTAAGTTACTCAGACCTCTCCGTATGTTTGGAAACAACCCAAAATGCACCACCTTGCTTTGGCGGGGGGGGGAAGGAAAAGGAAAAAGAACAGACCTGCTTGTTAGGCTATTAGTGGTACTACAGTTTAGGCTGTCTCTCGATGTGGTCAGACGCGTTTAAATAGGAGGGGTGGCAAAACTGAACTGTGAAGCCGTACCTGATAGTTCCTCTAGAGGAACTGCTCAAACCCGCCCTGAGCACACGGTCCCCAAACGCAGCAGTTAAATTTTTAATTGTTACAGTCAAGGTGCCTAGCTAAGATATCCTTCCCGAGTGTTAGTTGTCCAAAGTATGCAAAAATACGCAAATAAAGCTTGTTGCCCGAGGAGGAAATTCAAGATTCGCTTGCAGAGCCACACAGAGAGCTTTGACGATGCGATTTAAAAATGAAATGGAAAATGTAGGTCATTTTGCATTAATTCAGACAAGAAATATTAAAGAGTAAATCAGTTTGAGAGACTGCTAGAAATAAAAGTCTGTTCTGTACACTCTCAGGAGGTTTCAGTTTCCCAGCTTACCAAGCCTATTTGCTAACACAGTATTTACATCACTGTTGTAACTAACTAACCCATTATCACAAGCTTCATGGTTACATCAGGTCTTAATTTTATCATTTTCTGTAACTATGGCTGTGCTGATTAATTTAACAACATAAGGCGTGTCTGATTACTTCCTCTGGAAGACAGAGAATGTCACCGCGTCCACTGCTAGCGTGAATCCCAGGAAGTATTTTACTCAGTGTATAATGCTCGTTGTAGCTGTACTTTAGAGCTGTACATCATTGTGTATCTTGATTTTTCATCTCAGTAGTTCCAACCTTATTTGCTTGGCTTTTTATTCAGAGGTTATCTACAACAGATACTTAATGCTAAAGGATTCCCATGTAACTGAGAAGATGGAACGCAGGTAAAGCGATTTGATCCCTCTTCTATCACAGGTTATAGATGAGGTTGAACTCTGAGGGAGAGGAAAGAAATGGTTTATAAACTAACTCAGGTAAAGAATGGTGTCTTAGCAAAAAAAAAAAAAAAGAGGCAGAGCTGAAGCATACCTCCCAATACAGGGAGAGTTCCCTGCTAGAAAATGGCCTTTTTTTTTTTTTTTTTTCTTTTCAGCTTTGACAAGATCTAGACGGTTTCAGTCTCTTAGAAACATAAAAGCTAAATTTGTGTGAATTCTTGGAGTGTACGTTTAGAAGAGATGTCCGAGAGAGGCCAGGAAGCAAGATGCATACTGACTCTGCTGTCTTTGCACGTACTCGTTGTCTACTTCAGCAAGTAGACTAGTCCAGAAGACACCCAGTTGTAGAGCAGAAGTGGTGTGGGTGTCAAATGCTCGACATCGATGCACGTTTCAGGGCTTTTACTTTGGAATAGTTTTAGTCTGCACACACGGGTTGCTTAAGCGGTGGTTGGAGCACACCCTCCTGTCATTTCACCCCAGAGGAGTCCAGGTTATGAGCTCTGAGAGGACTCTCAAATGAACCGAAGCACAGTATGTGGGGACAATCAGTTTAGCTCACTTCTGAGCCAAACTAAAATGCTAACACAGACACACACTTGGCCAGTTAGATAGCTCTTAGCAGGAATGATCTACCCGAAGAAGGTTTTGCAGGAGGCCTTTGCATGAACAAGCAGGGACCAAACTCAGCTTTGGCTTCTTACAGTAAGATATGCTCATCACAAGCTGGAGTGTCACCTTTTTTCTGTGTCACATTCTTTTTACAATTTCAACAAAGAGAGCAGAGGCAGTACTTGCTTACAAACCTCCCTAAGCTGGTAATCGGATTATCCTTTTCATAGGTGAGCTAAGTGGGTTAAATCTCTTCAAAGCCTCCAAACTGTATCTCTCCTATCCTGAGAGCTATTAGCACATTGGCACTGTGTCTGCTCCCCTGCAGTCTTAGGTCAGAATGGCTGAATGTTACGCCTCTTTGCCTCACTTAATCATACCCACACAGCTGAAATAGGAAGTCCCCAGTCATTGTATTGGCTCTTAGGAATTCTTAACTTTCTCTGTGTACTGTGGAGAAAGCCCAGGCCCTTCACGTAGAGAACTCACCAGCACAATGCTCAGTTATAGACAAACACCTTAATTTCTGCAAACAGTAGAAGCAGTTACTCATCAGCTGATCTTAACTGTCATTCCAAAAGGCAAAGCAGTCATCCAAACCTGAGGCTTATAAACGCTAGAAAAATTGGCAAAGTATTTTCAAGCTGTGTATAAGAACATACTTGAGGAATTCTTCAGGTTTACCTCTGACACATTCCAAGGAATTGGAGTTTCAAGTCCTTCGTAGTGTTTACTTTTTGCTTTATATCATGGATATATATGCTTTATATGTTGGAGAACATACCAAAAAACAGGTAATTTTAAGAATACAACTCCTACAAAGTAGTGAAACGAAAGCCACATTGCAAAACTAGCAAAATTTTAGCAAAAATATACACTGAAAAACTCTGACTGAATTTAAATAAAACCTTAAATAAGGAATGGCCAGACTTGAGTAGGTTCTTTCAAAGACAGTACTTTTGATAGCAAAGCAAAGGAGAATGCAGTTAGCTAGTGCATTTCTGGGTTTATGTTGCAGAGCATCAAAACGATGATGGGTTTTTCTCTTTTCTTTACAATCACTACTGAAATACAGGATTCAAAATACAACTTTTTCAGAGGGCAGGGGAGAGAAGAGTCTTGTCATCCTCTCAACACACAGGCTTTTCCAGGTAAAATTTGCTCATAGAATTCACCTTTTATTCCTTCCTGACAATCTTCATTTCAACTCTTGAATTTTCTTGAGCAGGAAACTGGTTTGAAATACAAAAAGGACAGAGAAACTCGGCAATTTTTGATTTTTTTTTCTTTTTAACCCAGAAGTTACTGAGAAGTAATACTGCTGTGTATTAAGAATTATAAATGGGTACGGGAATATTCTGGCAATGTGTAGCTCAGTCGTCATCCACAGTCGTTTCACTAAGTGATCTAGCCCAGCAACTGAAACTTAAAAACATGGCAAAACTACGTATTAGAAACTTGTATGTTTTCCTTTCATCTCTCTTGTCTAAGGAGAAGCAGATTTTTTTTTCTTCAAATTAGGAAAGAAAAGCACAAAACAAACAACAAAACCAGAATACTTCATAATTAAGATTCCATCAAAAGAGAATTGCTGCTTGTCGCACTGGAAGGATGAGCATTTTAAGAAAATCAGAGCAGACCAGAAAAGCATGAGAATGCTTTGGATGGGGCTCTGAGCAACCTGCTGTAGTGGGAGATGGCCCTGCCATGGCAGGGGGGTTGGAACGGGATGAGCTTGGAGGTCTCTTCCAACCCGAACCATTCTGTGATCCTATGAATGCTGCCACAGACACCCTGAGAAAGTCTTTTCTTTAAAGAATCACACACTGCCAGCTACACAGGCAGATGGCCATAGTCTGTCCAACATCTTGGCATTCAAACCACTATGACTCTAAATCTTAACATCCCAGTCATTTAATTGATTTACCACTGAAGCTGCTACATAAACACCACAAACATTGGAAGCTAATGATTCCACGGGGAATTATTCTGAAGAAATCACTATCTGGAAAAATAAGGCTAGCGCATCATCTTCGTATACAAAAGAGTCAGTATTCCCCAGTATACATACGGATCGGGAATTTTGGGAAGCAGGTGTCAACTGCTGTGCTACCACTGCCTAATTTAGCAGTGCTGACATAACTGCAGCGGTGAGCTGTATTGGAAGCCTCTAGGTATATATAAATTACTCCTATGAATACAGGCAATTTCAGGAGCAGTATGAGTTCCATGACACTGGATTTACACAATACACTTCGTTTCACTGAGTTCTAAAGTACGGAAGAGAATCCAGATGAATAGGCAATTGACAGGGGCCATCACAAATAATGGCACTAATGGAGCTGCGAGCCCTTCACACCAAGCTTAGTCCACGTAAGTGTTACAAAGCAGGATGTAAGATACGTGAAGCAAGGGAGGAAAGGTTTCAGGGAACAATTCCAACAGAATCGCATTGCCATTAACACAGAAGTTGCAGCAACAGGCAGAGTCCTGGCATTTCTCCTACCGTTGCACAAATCAGCTTCTCATTCATGTCATGCTTAATCTGTTTCATAAATCCATTTTTTGTGTTTCTAAACACTTGTGCTTCCACAAAATTTGAGTTTTGAGCTTGCATGCTGTAAGACTCAAACCAAACTCAGATGGTTGAGTTTTTAACTTGAATGCTGCACTCTAAAATGTGGCACCCCACCCACTGGCCGTATACAAAATGTGGTTTTTAAATTGATGGGAACAAACATTGTCCCAAACCCCAGTCTGCAGGGTGTGTAATTATGCTAAATCGTTGTGAGAAGCTATTTTAAGAGGAAACATTGGCTGCCTCCTGAGGTTTTTCTATATACATATAGTTAGGGCATGTCAGCCTTCCTTTAAACTACCGCATTCTTCTTGGCAAAACAAGCAGCACTAGCACCCTTTAAAACCCGGAAGACACGCGGCTAGGGTCTTCCAGGTTTATGTCTCCCTCTTGCCCCTGCCTTTGTACAGAGCTTCAGTGATCCTGGGTCTCGTTATGTAAATCTGCAACGTTGAGCTTTCTGGCTTTAAGCCTATACAGCTGTTGCAGTCATTATTTGTTTACATAAAAATGTTCGTTCTGTAACCTGCCGAATCTCAGGTATTGGATAGTAGATTATATATCTTTGTTTGTTACTTTTTAGAGATAGTAGGAATGTACTGGTTTAACTGAGCACAGAACTAACCGGTAGTAAATATTATTTACACTTTATACTTTCTGAAGCCTAAAGTTTCTCTGGCTGTAGTATTGAACTTACTGCCATTCCTTCATTTTCTCAAAGGCTCTCCCAAATTATTACCTCTAACAAGTATTTTAATGAATAAACCACCTTTTTCTTGCTGAGGATAAAAAGGGTTGTCTTTATTAAATTTAATTTTTGCTATAAATCTGTCTGTAAGTCAGTCAGTTTTAAATAAACCCTCTCCTAACCAGGCTGCCCCATCTCTAATTCTGGTGCCTACTCTTGATTCAGTGTTTTTCCAGCCAAAGGCCACTTACAGGATGTTCTTCTGTTAACAGGAAGTTCCTTATCTTCTAAAATTGTGGGACTTCAAATTTAATGATACTCTTTAAGTGGATAGAAAATATGTCTCACTCAAAGTGAAATTACTTGGGCTGGTACAAGAAATTTCAGGTCTTATGGCATACAGCTGAGATGATAAAATAATCTGACCAGCAACTCTTTGAGTAAATGAAAAGTGACTTAAGAAGCCAAAGAAGAAAAGATGGTGGGCAGAGGCCAAAACAAAGTGATGAAAAACAAAAGAAAAAAACCCAGTAAGTGGTTACACTTGCTTAGATGGCAACCCTTCTCTGAGGGACTGTGCTGCTCAGTGTTCTCACATAGGTTCCTCAGTCCAGTATTCAAGTAAGATTAGGACTGCTGCAGCTCCTCCTCTTCCTTCAGCTTGCAATCATAATGATCAAAAAGGACCCACTAGAATTCCAGAATACCCAGTTGTGGGGCGGTCAGCTAAATACGCGGATTACAGCAAACTGAAGGGGGGATGCAATACATGTGCTGTGGTAGAAAATACGTCTTTGGTTACATGAAAAAAAGTGATTGATTAGTGCTTCTATTATTTAGCGTTTGCTTTCTGTCCAAAGGAAGATGCATTCCCTTCCCTCGGATCAGGATTAAGTCATTACAGAGAATTACCTACTTTGCTTTATTAATTCTGTATCGTTGCATGTATATGCCAAACACGTTTGCACACATCCACAGATAAACGATTTGTTGCTTCAACGAAAATGAAAAAAGGAAAAATACTACTTGATTGGAAGTGAAGAAAATGAACCCTCAGCAGCATCTCAACACACAGTTACCCTTGAATAGCCAGGCATTTATAAGAGTGACGTACTGACTTCTAGCTTTTAAAATAAATTCTACACAGGTGTTTTCTTTGGTGGCTATGAGAAATAACACATCTAACCAACAGTACAGTATAACGTTTTACAGAATAAATATTAATCAGAATTGCTTATGTAATTAAGTTTGGGTATGGCTCCCCGTGACCCTCCATTCTAAATAAGACTTGGAAACAAGCAAAGCTTATCTGTTCCTGTCAGATCCTTCCTAGGGATTACGTGGTGCATAAACTAATATGGGTTTCTCTTTTCTTCCTTCTGCGAGAGGAAATAACTAGAGCAACATTAAAACATTCATGTGGCATTAAAGAATTCCACATGGAATGAGGACATTACAAGGTTAAGATTCTCACAGCATTATCAAATCCCCATCAAGTTTAAGTGCACAGATCTTATGTGCAGACCACACATAAAGTTCAGAATACGCTGTGTATTCAGCGCTGGTTTGCTCTGTGAAGTAAAAATGTCACGTATGCGTCGACTGCTTATTTTAAAAGATAAATTGAATATAGTTGCTGTAAAATTCTGTATGCAGCACTATTTTGTTCATATTTTTGGGGGTGCCACAGCCACAGAACAAAGCTCGACAAAATTTCAGCCATTCAGCATCATTTAAATGAAAATACTCAAAGTAACTGAGATACTACTAGAATCTCCTATGTTTCACGCCATAAAAAGGTAAAAATGTTTTTAGTACTTGCCCCCTGAGAGAGTTTCATGATCACTGAAAAATGGCTATGCGGGAATGTATCTGTTTATTTCTGCAAACTTGGAAAGGCTAACCAGTGACAGCTACAACATAAATTTCAAACTAAGAAGTTACCCAAGAAGGCCTCAAAGGAATGAACTCCTTTGTTAGTAATAACCTTTGTTCTTGAGGTCACCTATAACTTGATGCTATATATATTTTAGGATAAGGGCGTCAAAGAATTTAAATCCATTCTGCAAGATTCGTACCTCTAACAGCTGAAAACTACTCTTTTTAAAGAAGAATATTCTTTTTAAAACTGATTCCTTCCTCCCATTTTTTCTTGCTATCTTGCACATCCCGACGCCAGTTAGCAAGGCCTACGACGCGCAGTACAGCAAACTCCCTTGTTCTGAATAGCAAATGCGAAGAGAATGACGGTTCTGTCGCTGCTCATACAAACGGCACAGTCCGTGGCACTTGATGTGTGCATTTTACAGTGGCGTCTCACAGGCAGTTAAAACTTTTCTCCCTTATGCATAGGATCAAGATTCTTTGTACATGTTATTTTAAAGCATAAAATGTTTTCTGTGTGTTTAGGATAGTACGAGCTTTATTAGTTACAGGACGTGTAGAGAAGAGTTTTCCTAGACGGCTCTCTGAGATTCAGTACATACAGCATCGCTGTGAAAATAAATTCAGAACAGTGAGTTTAAACGGTGGGAAAACAGTTCTTCATGAAAAGGACACTGCTTCTGTTTATGACAAAAACTGTTCAGCTACTAAAAGCAGGCAAAGTCTCAGCTCTCTTTGAGTTCGGTACAGATAATTTTCCCTGTGCATTTTCACAGCTTAGTTGGTGGTATGTGGAAAAATAATTATCAGTTAATTTTATTACTGTAGAACAGGCCCGCTGCCTTCCCTGCCTGCAGGACACAGGTCGTGAAAACCTTTAGGCAAAAGGAAGAGTGGTAATGGAGTCTCTTTCCCTGGCAGGGGGGAACTGCTTGTTTGAAGCCATCTGCTATCACATCATGAAGTCATAGAATCATGCTGGTGGTAAGGGACTTCTGCAGTCTTAACTTTCTGCTCCAGGCAGGGCCCATTAAAGCAGGTCCAGCTGAATTATGAATATCTCTAAAGATATAAAGAGTTTCCATAGCCTCTCTGGGCAAGCTGCTTCAGTATTTGACCATCCTTTGTTCATAAAAAAAAAAGTGTTTCCCACACTGAAGTTCCCATGTTGTAACTTGTGCTCATTGCCTCTTGTGCACCTCTGGGAAGAATCCGGCTCCATCTTTTCTACACCATTCCAATAGGAAGCAGTAGACAGCAGCATGACCTCCCCTCACCATCATCATCTTTAAACCTGGGCAAACCCAGCTCTCCGCTTCTTCTTGTATGTCATGAGCTGAAGCCCTCTGAACACTTCGGTGGCCTTCGCTAACCTTGCTTTAGTATGTTGATGCCTTTCTTAAAACAAGACCTAGAACTTCAGATGTAGTCTCACGAGTGTCAAACAGAGGGGAGGAGTCACTTGTCACCAAACCTACCAGTTATACTCAGCCCTGTATGCAGATCCGCACATTTGCTGCAAGAGCTCACTGTTGATTCGCATTCAACTTGTCCACTATGACCCCCTATCTCCTTTTCTACAGAGCTGTTCTCTATTCAGTCAGTTCCCAGCCTGCCCTACTGCGTGGGATTATGCCAACCCAGACGCAGGGCTTTGCATTTGTCTTTGCTGAACTTCATGAGGTCCCCAACAGCTCATTTTTCCAGTCTGACTGGGTCTGAGTAGCAGCCCTTCCCTCCAGTGTATCAGCCACTCCCCCCGATTTGGTATCACTCACAAACCTGCTGAAAGGCCGCTCTATCCCATCATCATGGTCGTTATATCAGCCATTTCCAGCATCCAAGCTGATCTAACCTATATAAAAGAAGGCAAGTCATCATCCTTCCAGAGAGATGCTAGAGATTACAGATTTTGGTTTAGAAAAATGCAAGAGTTGCATTGCTAAGTCTCTTCTCTAGATAGAAAAAGTAACCTTAGGTCCCACAAGTGAGCCTGGGGTCTTTTTTTGGGTGCAAATGATGAAGTGTAGAACTTGACTTAAGAGTATGTAAGAAATCTTCTGGAAGGCAGAGATGACTGTCAAAACTCAAGAGCTAAGCAAGCCAGAAATTGTTTCTAGAGGCCTTCCCCAGAATCTTCCGGTCTGTGGCTTTGCTCAAAGACAGATTACTTATTTCTGTATCATAAAAATGAATAGAGCTGCATCAGTTTATATACAGTACTCCAAGAGCATACTTGCAATCTTGTTATTTGCCTCGGTGATTGTATGCACGGGATGGACTTCGTTCTAGTAGATTATACTTAAGAAGCAGAGGGTAGAATCTGGAAGAGAACAAAACCCGAAAACGAGAGATGAAGAAAGAAAACTGTAGGTGTAATTTCAGTCCTCTGCATACACTGTAACCGTAAACCATGTCCCAGAACATTTCGGTAATAACACCCTTTCCAGCACACAGCTGTCTGTTATGGGCGGGTGGCTACACACCAGCACAGTATCAACGGACAAAGTAACATCTCTGCCAGAGGGCACACAAAGGACAACACTACAAACACGGTCCCCAAAACTCACTCACACATACTGTGCTACTCATGGGCTTACAAAGACATTACAACTTATCCCATTGGGTGGTATAGTCTTGAAGCTGGATTTTGTTCTGTATGCTAGAAACGTATCTGAGATAATACCACGTACATTGGAAAATGTCTTAACAGAATGTTTCCTAATCTTCCACGTGGAGTTTGTCTCTCCAAGGTATGCTCTGTAACTCTCACAGCTTTTGGAACAACATCCCCAATAACACAAGCTTATGAAAGCATTGGTAAACAGGAAGCATTAGTTGTGAAACTGAACTAAGAGGAGATGGAAGGACACAAAAGAGAAGAAAGCTGGCCAAGCCTCCAGGAATGGGAAGAAAGGCACTGAATGTTTCCAAACAAATACCTGAATAAGAAAAGCTGTTTGGTTTTTTGTTTCTTTTTGATGAACGCAACAATGACGAAGAAGTTGATTGTGTACTACTTGGACATTCAGTATCTGAAAGAACATGTGCTTGTAAGGGTTATATTCCAGGCCAAACCTGTGGCCCAAACCAACGTCTAAAGAAAATGTGGACTAACTTAGGGACATTTGCAAGTACAGCAATCAAGTAAATACAGTCAGTTGACTTACTGCTGGCCAGGGCTCTTCAGTTCTAACTACTCCGATACTTGCCCAGGGAGGCGTGTGTTTTCTTTCCTGATTTTCCTCCAGCAGTCAGTCAGTGCTACAGAAGAACCCAATCTAGGACCTAAGCTGGGATGCAGAACACCGAGGAGCAGTTTCTCAGCTCTGCTACAGCCACCGTATAACAGCCTGAGCAAATCACCCTGCCTCCATTCCTGTATCTAACAATGGGAAGAAAATGTCATCATTTTTTACTAGTTCATTAATTCAGTGTGGCAGCAAGTACATAGCTTAACTGTCACGTGCTTAACGCAGCAGGATCCTAATTTTGTAGGACTTCAGACTGTAGTTATCTACAGATCCTAGTACTTTTATGCTCCTCATCGTCACTACAGATCTTCTTAACAGCTAAATGCAGAGCATATATAAATTTGTCCAAGGCAGGTGGGCAACGCATTTTCAGTTCTCAGAAAAAATAACTGCTCGTACTAAATTAAAAGTGTTAATAGAAGCAACTTCTTCTATTACTATAAAAGCACAGCTTTGCAGCTCTTTAGTCAGTAGTAAATATACTATTACACTTCTCTCAGTGTCACCACCCTCACCTGCTTACAGGGAAGTGGGCAACTAGCACTTCCACTGACCATATATGAGAGCATTCTAGCACTCTCCGTGAACACTCCAACGTCTTGGATTAATACGCTCTATCACCTTCCTGCACGAACAGAATTACGGACACTGAGAAACGAGGCTTTTACAATTAACAAGTTTGCTCATAATATTGTTATGCTATGAGAACATTCCTCAGTACAACTGTGTGTCTCCATTATATTAATCTACTCCTCAGATTTAAAAACAACTTAATTAAGGCAACCATTGAGCACACGCAACCTTGTTTGAGAGAGTGTATTTGAAAAGCAAGTACTTCTCCCCACCCCTGCACAGTTCCAGTTGACAAAAAGAATTCATCAGTAAGAAGGAAAATATAAGTGACAAATGGCAACTTTTACCGATTACCAGATAAAATAATACTACAGAAAGCAAATACAATGAGTCTGCGCTGCCATAAAAGGTTCATTTAAAGGGAATTTTAAAGGGAATTTTAAATCTCATTAAAAAAAAATTTAAAAATCCCTGTATCATTGTAATTCGCATTAACTTCCTATCTCTTACTCGTATGATTTCTTAGCCATATGCCATGGCAATTAACGGGACAGTCTAACTCCCCCCAATAAAAGTATTGCCTTCTCCCCCCTTGCCCTGATTTAACTAGATGTTATTCTTTTAACTTTTACTGCAACTCATAGGAAACAGAACTTCTGACTTGCTTTCCTCACTTCATCTATTTTCTGTTACTTCAGATCTTTCTCTGCTTTCTGATAGAAGCAGATGGAGTCTGAACATTTCAGCGTCACTTGATTTTTCAGTATATTTAAGATTACTTTCCTTCCTTCAGCTGCACTAATCCAACATCAAGCGCACTACTAACACATTGCATCAGTCTCCTGAAGAGCAAGCATGAAATGCAG
>JAAGNO010022499.1:0-33863 GCA_033439905.1 Ceryle rudis
GATCCCCCTCCACAAGTCCAGCCCACCTTGCCAAGAGAGCTGTGATGCAGAGACCTTTGGCTCTAGCTTGGGTCCTGGCCCTCCTTCACACGCCCCCCCCCGCCGCCCGGCCCTTGCCTCAACAATGCGTGTGCGTCGCCCCCTCCCTCCGGCACCTTGTCTCCCCCTGTCCTGAACGGGATGGTTTCGCCAAGCCACCGGATCAGCTGGGAGTGGCATATACCATAGCCCATCCTCGGGGAGAGCTGGGTTAGATCGGGGGCAGGAACTAGGAGAGAAGCGAGTTTGGAAGGCACGCATAGACACGAGAAGGTAAGTAACTTCTCTCTGAGGAGGCTTAAGTGGGGCTGAGGCTTGTAGAGCTGTCTGTAGCTGCCGCCCTCCTTCACCTCTACCCACGCGGTAGGCACATAATGGTACAGCCAGGGAAGACCAGTGAGCTAGGGGGTGCCGGCGCTGGCCGCGCATGCGCTGAGGGCTTTTGACGCGGAAGTTGGAAGGTGGCGAACGGGTCCCCGGGGGCCTTCTCTGAGCTGCCCAAGGCTGGGTGGGCCTGCGCACCCTTACCCTTTGGGGCCGGGACCTGTCTGAGCCGCCGCGGCCTGGGCTCAGGTCCTTATTCGGAGCTGCCTGGCCGTGAGGTCGTTGCTAGCCCAGTGTGTCGGGGGGTGGGTGGCCTATGGTCACTCGGGGTCTCTCTTTGGCGGGCGGCTACCCCTGGGGGACCTCGGCGGGAGGACGGACCGGTCCTTGTCCGCCGTAGGCTCCGTTTGCTTCCGTACCAGGCCTCCGCTGCGGGCTGGGAGGAGGCCTGGAGACTTAGGGAGGGCAGGGGGCCTTAAGGGAGATACTCCATCA
Source organism: Ceryle rudis (assembly GCA_033439905.1). Lineage (NCBI taxonomy): Eukaryota > Metazoa > Chordata > Aves > Coraciiformes > Cerylidae > Ceryle > Ceryle rudis. Next base: position 859 of record JAAGNO010022499.1, read on the forward strand.
CTTTCCTGCATATTCTGCAGGTGTTCGTCGTAGGTTTCCTTCAGTACGAAATAAAATCGCTTAGATGTCTTACGTACGTGAATGTTTCTTTGCGTGGGGTAAACCACACTCGCTGCCCTTGGACACTAAGCTGAAAGCTGTCTGGAGCCGGGAGAAGGCAGGCTACCTTGACCCTCGTGTATTTGCCTCAGAAAAAGGGACCTGCAAAAGGTAAGGTATGGCAAGCAGGGAAGTGTGCAGCCAGCATGGTGTGTAGGCAATTACTGGCTGCTGCCCTTTGACAGACAGGAAAGGAGAGGGGAGTTTCCAGCATCTGGAGTTGAGAGTTGAGTAATGGGGATTGCACTTTTGCTACGGATTTAGGAAATAGCCTTGAGCATGTTAGACTCTTGTGCTTGCTGTACCTTAGCGCTGTCTGTGAAGTGGAAATACTGCTGACCCCCTGCCAGAAGTTGCTTTTTGATCTGAGTGAAAAATGCTGTGTGGAAAAATACCAATGTGGCAATAACAAAGGTGGAATTTTGATACATTTTTGAGGTGGTATTACCCATCTTGTACTTTGATTTCTACTGTGTGCCTAAAGCCAAGGTTGTTGAACATTGAAAATAATACGTATTCCTAACAAAGCTCAGAGTATGCATTTGTGAACACCTAATTAATTCTGCCAACAACCTTTTGACTTTTGAATATTCAACCTCCTTAAAGAATTTTATATCAAATGAATTCATGGCAGGGGAAAAAAAATGTATTTGAATACATACACATAAATGCCAGCTTTTTTATTCAAAAGTTTTAAGTAATTCAAATCATGTAAACAGGCTTCTTTTGAAGAGTCTGGTTTGTGACAGAGTTTACTAATAACAGTTGTTTTATCAAACCATTGAGTCTGGGGTTGCCCAACTCCCTGTTGATGCATTAAGCGGGCTGTTAATGCTTCAGTAGCTGAACCTGTTGCGTGCTCTTCCTCATCAGTAACTTTGAATACCATCACATTATTGAGTGTAAGACCAATGTGGTAGGATGGATGTGTGTTTTCATTGACATACTAACTGGTCCAACTGCCAGCCCTCTTTAAAGTTCTGTAGCTGCATACCACCCTATGCACTGAAGCATGAGACCTTCCTCCTCTTGGCACAGCTTTCTGAGGAGCCTAGCTGCTGAGGCAGCACTGCTGAGTGCACTAGGAGAAGTGAGTACTTGAGTAAAATAGCTGTAGCTTCATTAACTCAGCCCTCTAAGCCACTAACTCAAAAATTAAAATTGTCTCTTATGTGCTGGCTACCTGGGGCTGGAAACTGCCCTTGGATAAGCAGTGCCTACTGGCTTTTTAAAGATGGTTTGATAGTTTGTATGTCCTTATTTGCTCTAAAAGTCAGCTCATGTTGAGTTAGTTTTCAAGTATTACCAGTGTTGTGGAGAAGCATCTGGTTTTCTTGCTCAGTACTGTGGTGTCGCTTCAAATAAAACTTTATTGGTGTTGTGAAGTTATGTTGGGATAATGTCAAAATGCTAGCTTTCTAAGCAATTCAGATTTTTAAAAACCCTACAGGGGTGAAGTAATTCACTCCAAAGAAAGACATAACAAAACCCATGAGTTTAGGGATTGTGTTATTACAGAAAAACATCTTAAGCATGATGAAGACACCTGAAAAACTCTTAACTGTCTATTACTAATGTCCGAAGGAGGAATAATTGAGGTCAGGGAGGGAAACTTTAGGGTTATAGTACAGTTGCATACTGTGGGGCAGAGCAGAAGCATCACATGTGCTTTGCTGCTGTCATGCCATATTTTCCTAATAATATACTTGCTTGCCCTTTTTTAAGTGCAACTTTTGCAACACTGGTTTTGTACAACTGTTTTATTTCCTGCTTTGTTTAAATAAAAGAAAATTCACATTACTGATTTATCCATTCAGTGTTGTTTCCTGAATATCTAGTGTGTTAATCTATACCTGCTTTTCTAAAGCCTTTAATGTTTTGACTTGTGTCATGTTTCTTCTAATCATATCCATCCGTTTGCAACCACCAGAAGGTATGTTTTTGTGGTGCAACGTGGCAGCAAGTGGAAGTACCGCTGTGCGATGCTTCTTCAGAAGCTGGCAGGGAGAAAACTAGTTCAGTTGATCTAAAATAAACGCCATGATAAACAGTGCATTACAACTTCCATTCAGTGTGTGGGCTCTTCCTCCAGCAGATCCCTGTTGAGCCAGGCCTCTGTTTCCTTGAGGAATTTCAATGGTAACTGACATTTCCTCAAGTTTTTTTTTCATTCGAAGTGTCCAAGCCTGAATGCTTTCTCAAGCAATGTGTGAGCATCCAGAGACAAATGAATAAACAGCACTTAAAAAGCATATGCAGGGTATTAGCTGGCTAGGGTTGGGAATGTTCATTCGCAGAAAGTATAGCAAAGCATGTTTAAACTTTGGGAAGCAAATACGCATTGTAAGCATGCATTAAGTTGGGGAGAAACCTACTTAGTGATAGGCAAGTAGCTTGAAAAACAGTCATGCCAGAAAACAACTAGCAAGCAATAGTTTATGTGAGAACAGAAACAACTGATGTAATTTTAATTCTGCATCTCTGAATTCATGAATTAGATGGGGAAGGTGGTAATCCTTCTAATGGTACTCCAGTGACCCTGTAGCTCTTCTCTGGGCACCTTTTTTCAGACAAAAGAGACACAATGCAGAGAAGAGCTACCAAATATAGCCTGCAGGCACTGGAATACTTAAAAAATCTAATGTTTACAGTCTGGCCAGGGAATGACTGCATTTGAGGACAGATCATAACCATACATTCATGTTTAAAGTTACAAACAAAAATGGAAGGTATTTGCCAGCAGGACCCATGGAGTCTAGTAAAAGAGATTTCTCTAATGGGAGAAAAACTTAGGACATATATAGAAAATGTTCATATGGTGAGGTCTGATTTTTTAGCTCTGAGATGCTTCTAGCTTGTTCTCAGCAGGGCCTCATTGCAGCATTAGATAACAGACCTCACAGGATCAGGAGGCAAAACTCCACCAGATTTAGAAGCAACAATTAAATACCATTGTTTCTCAAGTGCTTCCTTTTTTTCAGATATACCATAAAAGGTTGTACCTGTATATAATCAAAACATTTAAGGGTTGTTTATTTTAGTATAGACATGATTGCCCAATGGAGATAGATATGCAGAACCATAAAGTGGAGCAGGTGGAGAATGTCACAAGTATTGTACATCTTCCTTCTCATCTTGACATCTAAATTACCATAAAATGATAAAAGTGACTCATGGGGTGCCAATCTGTTAAATAGACTCTTGAACTGATTGAAATAATCACTTTTTATTCCTCTCCAGTAGGCAAATATTCTTAGTGAGGTCTTTTCTTTTGGAAGATCATTCTTGTTTAACTCTGTATTGAGGCTGAAAAATAAAATGAGCATGTGGGAAAGGGCAGTGGAGAGGATGTGTCTGAGCTATAGTCATAGCTAACGATAAAGGTGAACAATCACAGTGATTTGCTAGGGCCTGGGGCATAGGCTACAGACCATGAAGACATTAACCTGCATCAAGTCAGCTACACAGATGTGATCCTGGAAAAGATGCCTGAACCGTGCCAAAGACTGGCTGAATCGAGACCGAGGCTGACAGGCTTTCAAATGCTTCATCTCATTTTCTGCATTTGAAAAGCCTATCTTAGTTTTTATATGCAGCTGGCATAGCAGGGTGTGATCCAGATGAATGCCTCCAGATTTGCTTATTCATTTAGTTTAAGTTAGGTGTCAGTGCAAGCAATCTGAAGAGAGAAGTGCCCGCACCTTAGCCTCTGGCTTGGGCCTCAGTGCATCTGACTCCAGTGGTTTTTGCTGCTTGAAGGAAGTCTGCAGATTAAAGAAGGCAAGATGAGTTCATCTTTGGCTCTTAACATTGATTGTGTTGACAAAGTACACGCACACAAAAAAAACCCAACTAGCTGAGTGTTATCAATTTATGAATCATGTAGACTGGAAGGTTTTCATAGCAGTGTCTTTTTAAAACATAAGTTTGAAAAATAAAGGACAAATTTAAATAGTTACAGCACAGAATTCAGAGTCAAGACTGACATTCTGCTGGTTATTTTAAGTCTCTCTGTGCCTCAGTTTTGTTTTCTGAAAATGAAACAATAATAATCTCATGGGCAGTCTGGTAAATGAATCTGTATTGGATGGCATTTTTAGAAATGAAGAATTGTTGTTATTACTGTGACTAAGAGAGTGCTATTTCTTTGCAGTTAATGCCTGAATGGAGGGTCCAAGGTGAAACAAAACTCTTAACACAGTTACAATTTGCATGGTTACGACTAACCCAGAGGCAATTATTATTAATAATTAATTATTTCACACATGTATTACTTCCCCTTCCTGCCCCTTACATAATCCAGGGCACTTTGAGAAAAGCACAAATGCAAAAAATACAGTGCAATTAAACAAGCATTCTAAGCTAGGCTAAAAATGCCAGATAAATTATTTTAAATAAAATTTAAAAATTGAAACATTAAGAATGATGTAATAAAAGTAGAGAAGGTGCCTAGAAAACCTGCTGTGAGTAGTGGCAGTGGGTAGTGACCCTGCACAGATGTGACAGTGACTAATACTGAAATCATTCACAGAAAAATAAACCTGCAGATGTTAGATATAAGCTGAGACTTTTATTAATATTATAAACCATGGGACTTAGAAACGTGTGATGATGATCACATTGTGCTAGGCATTTCCTGGTGCTGGAGAGCAGACTCAGCAAAGACCTTTCTTAGCCTTTGAAAGCTCTTTTTAGCAAATGATCTCCAGCATGTTTTGCTTTGGGGTTTTTTTTTTGGGGTTTTTTTTTTTTTTCCTCTCCTAAAAAGAAGGGTAAGCATTGTTAAAGCAATTTGACCAGGAGGAAAGCAGCTTCAGAAAGTGAAACAAGCTGCCCAGGGTCACACAAGAATGCACCCACAGATCTAGTAATAGCATTCATGTCGCTCAACTCCCAATATAGCAACCGATGCAGAGTCTGTGCCCTCTTGCAGAGCTCATGCCTTGGGTGCTCCTTTAGCAACTCCCAAGACCTGCTTCCTCTGCCTCAGGGTCCAGGCTCTCTTAGCAGTGATGTTCCAAATCACTTTTGCTGCAAGTACTTGTTTAATAAATTAAATGGATAAAAATAAATAAAGCACTACACATGTCCTTCCATTTGTAAAAGGAGCTTAGGCAGAAAGAATGTGGTTAAAGGGAAAGGTAGAAGATCAGTGATATTTTTATATATCTCCTGTTTTCCTTACCTGGCTTCTCTTCATCGTTTTCATAATGCCTACTACAAGGGGACCTTATCTGCACCTAGTCTTCTGGGTCCTATGGCATCATAGATAAACAAGCGTAATAAAACTCTCATCCTGCGTACATATAAAACAGTCCAGCCATCATTAGACTGGAAGGTGTCTGCCCCTGACAATCTGAATATAAGCTATTTACACTCTTTACTCTGCTGCTCTGAAGAAGTCAGAGTGGGAACTGGTCAGCTGAAAGTATTTCTAGGCACCTCAATAGGTTCATCAATTCTTTGACTTCTGACCTGGTGTTTCTGAGCATAGCTGAGATGAGCAGTAATTCCCTCGTAAATGCTCCAGTGTCAGGGAGGCTTAATTGCTCAGCGTCATGAGAAAGTGTTCGCTAGTTCAATGACAAAAGGTCTTTGAGAATGTGAAATGGGAGCTGACAGTACTCCCTTGCTGCTTCTGCCTGCTCCCCTCCATAATGTATCCAACATTTAGCTTTTCCAGGGCTGTGGCACCAATGTTAGCAGAGCAAACCCTGATCTTGCTGTTTATGGTATCCACGTGATCACAGCAAGATCAGAAGTTAGAAGTTGTTAAGTGTAGCTTGGGTAACTTTGTAAACAGCAGCAGCACCAATTTCTTTTACAGCAAGTAAAAAAAAGAAAATACATTGCCTCTGGAAATGAAGAGCATACCGAGCATCTGTTTCAAATTTGTCTGACACTGTTATAAAACAAGTTTAAAGTGTTAACAGTTGTACCCATGTCAGAGTTTCCCCTGCTGTGTGAACACTGATGGCTTTCCTTTATGCCATACGACTGAGCTGCCACATTTGTGCTCAGTCCCCTTGCCTTTCAGGATCAACTTTAAGAAGCATTTCCACAGCTGCAAATGGCAGGGCAGACTCCAGGTGGACTTGCAGGCTGGCAGGCAGGGATGCTGTGCAGTCAACCACAACTGTCATGCCACATAAGAGCATCTGCTGGGCTGACCAGTGCTCATGGTTGTGCTCAAACCTTCTGCCCCACCCTGTTAAGCATGTGCCTTTTTCTGACCCCGGGCTGGGAGCCACCCCTTCAGCTTGCCAGGGTGCCCCAAAGTTTCCCACTCTGCCTGTTGCATCAAGGTGATGGCAAAATACAAGCAGGAGAGGCTAGAGGAGGTAGTGGCCGTAAGCAGTTTTGTCCTCCCCAGGCAAGGGCAGTAGCCACAGAAGCTTGGACAGAGGCTGAAAAGAGAGGAAGAGAAGGTGTCTTGGTGTGGGACTTCTGGAGAGTCCTGCCCTGCCTCTTGCAATAACACATCCATTTGGATGTGTTACTGGATCTGCTCTCCTCTCCCTGGGCTGGAAATGCGGACCTCTGGAGACTTTCAGCCCAAGGGAAGAGCTTCAGTTCCAGTTTGGAGGAGCTGGCGTACATGCCAGTGAATGAGGAGATGGTGCTCTTTGAAGGTAAGGAGAATGCTGAGGTTTAAAATTTTCCTTAGAAACACAGCAGGGGATCTCTGCTTCTCCCTCTGTCAAGCTGCAAAGCTCACTTTAAGAGACTACCGGTGAAGCCAGGATGCTCCATTTTGTTTCAGTGTCAGGCAAAAAACTTAAGGAGAACCTAGAGAGCAAAGCAGCAGGTAAGAAATGAAAAAAAATGCTTTCAGGGAACTGACAGAGTTAGGACTGGGAAACTGGAAGTGAAGCAGTGGTTAGGGAGAAGCTTCTGACAAGATAGTAGCTGTAGGGAGAAACCTTGTCTCAGTTGCAAGAAGAAGAAATTGAATTGGATGAGAGAAAAGCTGCAGTGCCTGAACTGCATGACCATGGTCCTCTACATGAGCAGCCATCAGACTCCAGCACTGGTCCCTGTGCCAATGGTGCAGAAAGCAAGATGGACTGTACAGCATAGGGCCACTGCTGGAGGGCTGTAGCACAGGGAGCTGCCCTCCTTTTCCTTCCCACAGCAGCAGGCATGACAAGCCTTGTCTGAAGGTCTTTTGGACTCTTCATCCCAGATGGCATAGAAAGTAACACATGCCCCAGGTATATAAATGGTCCTGGAGTCATAGTCAGCTGCTGTGAGAGGAAGGACTTCATATGAGCAGATGGGAGGGAAGGTGGCTATCAGTCTTTGTGTACAGGTGGGGGATGTAAAGGTCACAGAGCAGGGAAGGGAGATGGAAACTGACTCATTGCAGCTTCTTAACTGCATATTCTGAAGGTGCACTCACCCTTTCAGCCTCCCAGACCCACCTTTGACTTCAGTAGTCAGTCTGGCCTTTATGAGCTACAGATGTGTGGATTCATAAGATGAATGTGACTGGAGTAAGTCTGACCAGAAGACCAGCCTGAATACCCACACTCAGGTTTCAAGCTGAGTGTTGATACAAGAATGAAACACTGGATGATCATGTATATCTAACCACCCTTGTCCCATGTAAGAGAGACAAGATGAGTCACTGTTTGGGTTTGCAGATGGGTTTCAGGAGGATTGTTATATTTTACAAACAACTTTTCAACAGAGACACAGGTTACAGAGTACATCTTGAAGGCTGCTGACAGGAGGAGATGGGAGGAGGTGGAACATAGGGACAGGTCAATGGTTAACAAGCTGAAAATAGTTCAGTGAAATACCACAGGCAGGAACCATAGCAGTGGAGAAAAGACTAACAGAAGGATAGGAAAAGGGAAGGTATCAGCAAGCTCTTGGGAAGCAATACAAAAACTGAGAGACTTCTGAGCAGGGATCCTCAAGCTCTTACTGTTGCAATTAGTCTCCTGAAGCTGGTCAGTGTTGCTGGGACTGTCATTTGTGTTGCCTGCTGGGTTTACTCATTCCTTTATTAGCCCCCCCCAGCAGTGGTTAACAGAAGTATGAGAGGTTTTACGGAGGCCAAGGGAAAAGCTGGCACAGTGGCTTTGTCTGTAATAGCATCCGTTTTTGAAGTGATATGACAATTTCTCTTTAACACCTCAAAATGGGATCATAGTAAAGGCTGTATTAAGAACAGTGTAGACCAATTTCTAATCAGTTCTCCAGGGAAGGAAGCTTTCTGCTTTCCTAGTTTCAAAGAAAAGCTTGAAAACCCTATCCAGGTATTTCTGATAGCTTTTGAAGGCAATTTATAGACAATAGCTCTGAGGTGTAAGTTGACTGTTCTTATTAGCATAGTTGTTACCTGCAATTAGTAGGAGGGTCTCCTCAATATGAGCTCATTTCTGTGTCTGATCAGGAGGTGATACAAGTCCTCCAGACAGCATTACTGGAAGTAGGTGTTGATAGCCTTTACTCATTCTCAGCAATGACTTCCTGCATTTCTGGGATAAGCACATCACCTCCCTACTTTGGATATGGAGGGAAGGACACACACTGTGATTCTCTGGCTTCTACCCCAGCACTTTCCAGCCATGCTGATTTATTGCAGAGAAGGAGATATCTGCTCTCACATCCAGGGTCTTTCACCAGGCCCTTGGCCACACTGTAAAAAAGGGGGCTATAGCAATCAGGCAAGGGACGCTGTGCTGCATATACTGCAAGCTGAGTATCCCTTTTTAAAGAAAAACAGTCTGAATTGCGCTGGTTCAAGACATTAAATTCCAAAATCAAAGCACCTGGGAGCAGGTAGTTTGTCCATGCTGATCTGGCATTGGCAGTCACATCTGGTGCACTGGAGGAGGCATGGCCATGCTGCCTGCAAAGTCCCCTGAAAGCAGGTCATATTTACTGCAGCACAGTCCTTCACAACATCTGTGAGAAGGTCAGGAGAGTTCTCCAGCAAAGAGTTCGAAGCCTTGCTAATTTGCAGGCATATACGAGCAGCCAGCAAAGGTACTCATCCGCCATGGCTGGACTGAAGTGTCAAAGGAGTGACCTGTGTCCTCATGATCAACATCTCAGGGTGGCCTCTGTGATGCTGCAGTGGGAGGATATGATGCTGCATACAGCTGTCAGGGGCAGAGGAAGACATTACCTTCTTTTTATGCTTAAAAAGAGTGATGTTTCATTACAAGCTGTGGATACAACTTTTTCATTTTTGCTTCTTTCTCACATAGATGTACAGATCCACCATCAATCTAACCAATTTATATAGGCATAACAAAGTTTTAAAATAACAAATGTGATACTGAAAATCTTCACAGCTGCCAGTAAGCAGTATGCTTAGAAGAGTCATCTGGTGTGAAAGAACCCATGACACCAAGTAGTGTTTCACTAGGCTTGCACAGTGTCTGGTCTGCCTACAATCACAGAGGATGACAGGGCAGTGAACAGGGACTTTTGCCCACATGAGGGAATTCACCACTAGGAATTCGCCCATTCTTAAGTTGTTCAGGGAAAATGGAGATTGTTTGGTTGCTGCAGTGGTAGGTGGCACTGTCACAAGTGCTGTAGCTGGGGTTTTTACTTGATGACCACTGAAATTATGAGCCATTCAAGCTTCTGCTGCTGTTTTTTGTCCTATTCCCTCTCTTCATTCCCTGTCCCCACTTTTCCTGCTCCTGTCTCCTCTTTCCTTGTCCCTCTTTCCTTCCTGGTACTCAGACATGTACAAAGACACTGGACTTTTCTACAACTTGCTTTCTGACTTATTTTGCATCTCTTTTCCTGAGTCACAAATCTCTTGCTGAAAGGTCAGAAACAGCTGCTAGGCTGAGGTGGCACATCCTATCAAAACAATGAAAGGGCATATTATTTTTTGTCTATAGAAAGAAAGAAAATCCTGTCTTAAGCCCTACAGCACAGCATGGCCATAGGTTAGTATTTCTGCTTGCTAGGCATGCCTACATTTAATTGCTTAGCCTGTTCCAAAGGTATTAGTAGCCTAGTTACCAGCAGCAGCCACACCTATGCTATTGTCATGGTTTCAGATGGTTTCATTAAACAAATCTAGTAATAAAAGGAAAGAAGAGTAGCTTGAAATGTTAGGAGCCCATTGCCACAGCTGCTCTACTGCGCCTCTAGCCTAGAAAAACCTGCAAGAATAGCATTTTCCTGTAGACAGCTAAACAAGAAAGTGGATAACTTTTCCTGGGGTTTTGATAGAAAACTGTCCTGGTTTGAATGAGAAGAGAACTAATTCTGTTCAGTGATTTTATTTTTCATCTAACTCTCTACTAATTACCTGCACTTCCTGCAGACAATGTCTGCTTCTAGCAGTGATAACACTAGATGTTTATAGCTACTACCAAGGATAGGTATGCAGCAAGGGCTCTTGCTTATCCTTGCTCCTGTGCAGACCAAGGTCTCTCCTAAATCTTGTGTATCATGTTGGGGGTGCAGAAAGTAAAAGGCTGAACCTGTGGGGAGGAGCAGACAGGACAGGTGACACTAAACTGGCCAACAAGGGTTTGCATCCCATATAACTCATATTCAGTATAAAGCTGAGGGATCACAAGGCTCAAGCTCTCTTCTTCTATGGCTAGTATCTGAGAAGAACTCTGTCCATTCTGCCTTTGATCTAAATCCATGTGTTGCTGAATTCAGTTCCCATCTGCCTTTGAGTCCTGTCTGGGGCTTCCCCATTGCCTGCTCCACAGCATCAGCGGTGAAGGTGATGTAATTACCATCAGGTGGTTGGGTTTTATATTGATTTTTTTATATATTGGTATATAAGATGATTAAGGGATGATGAAGGGACTGAAGTATCTCTCTTATGAGGAAAGGCTGAGAGACCTGGGGCTGTATAACCTGGAAAAGAGAAGACTGAGAGGGGATCTTATTAATGTTTACAAATATCTGAAGGGTGGGTGTCAAGTAGAAGGGACCAGTCTCTTTTCAGTTGTGCCCTGTGATAGGACGAGAGGTAATGGTAGCAATCTGAAACACAGGAAGTTCCGCCTCAACATGAGGAAAAACTTCTTCAACTGTGAGAGCAACAGAGCACTGGAACAGGCTGCCCAGAGAGGTTGTGGAGTCTCCTTCTCTAGAGACTTTCAAGATCTGCCTGTATCTGTTCCCATGTGACCTGCTCTAGGTGTTCCTGGGTTGGCAGGGGGGTTGGACTCGATGATCTCCAGAGGTCCCTTCCAACCCCTACCATTCTATCATTCTATGATATATTCCATTTTATTATTATTTTCATTAAAGCTGTTTTAATTTTCTTTTCTAATCCATAAGCCTCTCTCCTTTGTTCCCTTTCTCTTCCTGCTTGGGAAGGGAGAGAGTTTAATAGAGAGTATCTGTCATTTGTCTAGTGGCCATCCCAGCTCTAAACCTTGGCAAAAGCCATCTACTTATGCAGAGGTGAGATTTCAGCATCTGTTGACTGATCATCATATAAATGGATGGGGAGAGCTATATGGCAGCTATTGGACCTATATCCTGCTTATGATTATCACAGCTTGCAGCAAGTCTTTCCTCTGGAAAAATATGGGAAGCATCCAGTTAAGGGTAAGGAATAATGGGGGTCAACATCCATGTGGTGCTGAACTGAGATACCAGAAGATGGTTAAAAAATTATCTCTCTCCAGCTTCCTGCATTATTCCCAGGCAGCAGGCTGTGAACAAATAACCTCTGGAGCCTAGTATTCCTGTCAACAGTTACATTTAGTATAGCCATGGGACTTATAAGAGCTTTTGCGGGACAATGTTACACAACTAGTATTGACACATCTGTCTAACAGTGCACTGACCTGCAAGAAAGAAATTTACCCATGTAGATCACAGTTCTCCATTTCCTTTTCCATGCTAACAAATGCAGTGATAGCTATCTATGTAGCTACAGATCTATGTAGCTGCTTCTATTCTGAGCCTATTCCCCAGGAGATCTTTAAAATACAATTATCTCCAGCACCACTTAATCACACAATCTGTCCCAATCTGTCCCAAGGTCTGTTCCTGCTTTTTTGGTCCTGTTGTTGCCAAGGTGTCTCCCAAGGTACTCTGTTCTCTCTTGTCTTTGACCATGTATAAACACTTGAACATGTGCCTTGTCAGCCACCTTGTTGTAGGACAACCTTGTGGCCACTCTTCCTGTAGCAGTACTTTGCCTTGTAAAGCAGATAGTGAGATGCTCTAATTGTATTTAATCTGCCCCAATGCAGGACATCCATCTGCCCAAGCCTTTCATTTGCTAGCATCCCATGGCTGTTTTCAAGCAGGTCTCAGTGTGTCTCCTCAAACCATGTTCTTTCCCATTCTTTCACTAGTAAGCACCCAGGCCCGAGCACTCAGCCCAGCAAGCAGCCCATTCAGGCTGTTGAAAAGAGAGCTGAGTGGTGAAGAAATGGAGCGTGTTGTGATATTTTCAGTTTCAGCTTTGCTAGAAACAAGCAGGTGGCTTCTAGTAAGCTGGAGGAAAAGGAGGGGCAATAGAGAGGCTGGAAAATATAGGCTTAGGAGACACGGTGGCATTGAAGGACTACTAAAATTAAACTCTGTTCTCTAGGTTTCAGCTGTGTCCAGTTTGAGTTCAGCTTACAGTGAAACCTGTATTTATACCCCTGAAACCTCTGGCTAGCTTTTTTTCAGGAGGATAAAAATAACTTTTGAAGTAAAATGCCTGAAGACTGCAGCTGTAGATGAGGCAGTACAAAAACGGGTGAGAGACAAACTATCAGTAGTTAGCTTAATCCATAATTCTGTACTGCAGAATCTCCTACTCCCATGTTTGTGTCGTGCAGTCTATTTCTGGAGACAGGCTGTTAGACATTGGTTAAGCAGGTGGTTTGCCGATGACTCCCACATTATATATTGATCTGTTCTGTGTTCCCTGTTCCTGGCTGGTAACTTTATCAAGGCAGAACTCCCTTGGTGGTTTATGTTTTGACAGTGCCCAGCAGTACTGGGCTACTGAATGAAACACATAAAATCCTCTAGGTGTATAAAACCACTGAAAAATGAAGGCTAAAGTACTCACTTATTAAACTCCCTCTCCCCTTTCTTACTGTCCCATGCATGCCATGCCAACCATGAATAAAACCTAACAAAAAGCTCAGCTCTCCCCCAGCAAAACTGTGAGCACCCATTCTCCCTCATGCTGCAGGGTGCTAAAGCTGCTTCTCTGTCCCCACTCAAAACCCCTTGCCTGGGTGGCAGCATCTCTTAGGAAGAGCCACCCAATTAGACAGGTCAATCCTGTAAAATACCTATGAGTTTTCTTAGTTCCTTCTGCTGCCTGATGCTTTTGGCTGCCCATGACCAATCCTAGACTGATTTCCTCCTTTACTGAGTACCAGCATCAGCTTCTTCTTGATGGCTGTTTGCCCCAGCTTTGGATGTGATAACAGTAAAGATAGCATGCAGCTTTTTTTACTGCCAGTTTCCTGGCTCATGCAGGCTGATGCATGAGCCAAGGGGAGCTCTGCCATGCAGTGTGCCTCATGTTTTATGATGTGCCTCTGTGGTGTTTAGGCATTTAGAACAACACATCTCTTCATCATTTGCCCATCTGAACGCTGGAAGGAACTACTACTAATACTTCATATTTTGCATCTATTTAACCCAAAGAAGTACCTTCTTCATTGGATAGCACTGACACTGGTCCTATATTTTCTTAAAGTGATAGAACTGGTCCTTTGATATCTGTTATCCAATTTACCCAGCTGGATTCTCCTAACACCAAACAATTGTAAGGGAGCCCAAGGGACCCAGTTCAGCATTTTGTTTTCCAGAGTCAGATGCTCTGTCCGTAGGTGAAAAGAAGTCATGCTGCAAATTTCTGGATTAGTTGTGGGGCACTAATTGGTTCCTAGCCAGATGGAGCTCAGTCACAGCTATGTCCCTCCTCGTGCCTTCAAAAAATCACTCCAAAAAAGGATTGTAAATGGGCTTATTAGGGGGGAGAAGGAGAAAATGACCTTGGGGAAGGGTGGAGTTTATATATTGGATGATAAAATAGTTTGAATCCCCAGACTGCTTTTTTTTTTTTTTTTTTTTCCCTGCTTGAATTTAGTTATAAACTTTCTCTTTTAGAGAAAAGCTCTTTTTGCCTTTTTTGTGCATATTTTTTGCTCAGTCATACCCTTTCCTTCCAACAGCTTATTTTACATGTCACCTTTTGCCTGGCAGCAAAATGTCTGAGAATGGTTTGAAAATCAAGGAGGGCAATCTTACAGCAAAGAAATAAAAATGCCTTATTTCCAAGCTCAGTTCTGCATATCAGCTGCAGTTACTTATGCTGTCTGAATCAAAATCATTTATTGCCATTATAAAAAAAAATGGTTTAGGAGTTTCAAATGGGAACTGGTAGCTTAATGCACTGATTGGTGCTCACAGATTTATTAGACATGGTAAGTTAACTTGAGAAAAAGAAGATAGCTAGAATTATTTGAAGATGAATTAATTTTTAAAGATATGGAACCAAAAAGTACATATTGGTTGTAATGTTCAGACAGCATGTGTCCTATTTCTAAGTGGAAAGTGTGACCTGTCCTGAACCTTGCAGCCACAGTTCAGAAGTAGCTTTCATCAGCTCACACAGATAGCTAAGAAATAGGTTTCCTTTTCCATTGAAAAGAGGTACAATCTCTTACCAGGATCTGTTCAACTCTGTTCATAAATATTCCAAACATTTCAGTATCTCCTTGTATTCCTGTTTCAGGTAGTCTGCAAGATGTTTCCACCTTGTTTCACTGATCACTGAAAGACTGGAAAGTTTGCATCTTCTCCTGCTTCCTTGACTTTAAAAGCATGAAATCCTTTTGATGAAAGAAAATGACACCTGATTTACACTTGTTACAGGCTACAATTATTAACATTATAGTAGCCTTAATAGCACATATATAACTATTCTTAGGATTAGGACCAAAGTGAAGTCATGCATGTGACACATTGGCCACTTGGAGTTTCAGAAAGCTTCATTGACTAAGGGGTAGGGGAGGAATCCGAGAACCAGACGTCCTGGGTTTCTGCTATTAGTACCACTATGAATTCATTTGCACAGATCATTTGATCTTTATGTGTCTTGGTTTGCAATAGCTATAATACTTTTGCTACCAGGGAGGCGTAAACCATTAATAGTTGTAGAATGCTATGAGACTGTGTGTAGAAGGCACTGCATGAAAGCTCAAAATTGCATACAGCAAGCCTGACTTGAGAGTTCCTGTTGCTTTTCTGGATGACTTATTTTAATTACAGCAGGTTAAGCAGATGTAAACATGCAATTGTTGCACATTGAACAAAGGTTTTCGTTCCTGGGTTCCCATCCGGGTCCGTGGTTATAACTTGATCAATTTTGTCTCTACTGATCCTCACCTGGTTTCTCCCCTGAAATCCATTCCAGCAGTGATGAATTCACCTCTTGAAATTAATACTGTCAAGCTTGTCAATATTTTAAACCCCAAACCTAATTTTGCTCTCTTGAGCCTTGCCTTTGGCTTGTGAAAACAGAAACTTTAAACTCTATTATTTGGAAAGTCTACTGGGATGCCTTGGTGTGGCAGGTGCTATATAAGTTTAGTGCTGCACTGCTATTAAAGTCCATTAAGGATCTTTCTGGGGCTGTCAGCACACTGCAGATTAAAACCAGAAAAATAAAGGCACGCTCAACAAATGCTGCTGTAATGGTTCAGATAGCTGCAGAGAGAGGACTCATCTTTGGCTTGTGAACAGTTTACTTCTGAGTTCAATGGAAAGGTTGTTTGGCTTCCTGTATAAGCTCTGAAAAAAAAAAAAAAAATCAATGTGGAGAAGCTTGGATGAGAGCCAGAAGAAATGCTGTACCTAATCCAGAGTATAGAAGTCCTTCACAATTTTACGTTCTGCTCCATACCAGCTCTTTATATTTTAGAAAGAGATAAGCTTTACTACTGTGACTCTAGTACCTCTGCAGGGTTGTATAGGATGTGAATAAATTGTCAAATTTTATTTAGCTGTTTAAAAATACATATCAACCCCCTCTACAAAGATACTCCTAAAAAGGCAAGGTGGGTAAATGTGAGAGGAGGCAGCATCCCCCCCTGCAAAAGGGCTGGAAACATAGGAATAAGCGATCAGGTTTTTAAACCGGTAAAGACTGGCAGCAAGACACCTCCTTAATCCCTGCTATGGCCATTGTTTAACTGTTCAGAAAAGGGAGGGGAAAGTGAGGTGTAAGATGTAGGTAAGACACTGCCACAGAGTCTCCTCACATCTAGAGGAGATGAATCACACATGAAGTGATGACAGAGGCAACCTGTGGGAGCAGGTGGCGGTGGTGGGCTTCTTCCTGTTCCCATACTGGCAGGCACAAGGCAGTGCCTCTAGAAGACGTGATGGAGAGCACCCAGGTACCTAACTGGGTTTTGCCTGAGCTGTAACACCTTGGGAAGGGAACCAGGGTGTTACCAGGGAAAGCACAGCAGATTCTTTCGCTCAAGGTGTAACAGGGTGATCAAATATGCAAATAATGTCAATCTACCTAGAGTATGGGGCAAACCAGTTTGCAGTCCTGATAATGCCGTTGTTTAAGTCAAATGACACACTCTTCTTGCCCCTGCTCTGTTTTCTTGCTTTGGTAAGGATACTGAAAAAGGCTTTTAGATACAAGTAACAGTGATTGCAAAACTACACGAATATGGTATTTAAATGGGGAAGGTCTGGAAACACTGGAAGCTATACATCAAAGGGGAGGTCCTTTACTGGGATGTGGAAAATGTGGGTGGTAGAAAGAAGGGACAATAGATGCTGCTATTCACCCTGCCAGAATACAAGGACAAGGGGACATTCAATGGAAACAAAAGGAAAAAAAAAACCCAAACCTGTTAAAAGGAAATACATTTTATAGAATGCCTAATTAGCTCATTCCCACAAGATAACATTAAGCCTAAGAGATTAGTAGGATTTAAAAAAAGGATTAGACATTTATATGGATAATGTAATTGGGGATGTTCTCATTAAATATAATACATATTTTCTTTTGTTATGAAAGGATATAAACCCTTTTGCTTCAGGGCCTAGGCTAGTTAGTAACTGATAAGAATTAAAAAGAAACTTCGCCCTCTTGGTAAATCATTCCCTACTTGTCTTATTCTAGGTTCCCTGTACTTAATCTGAAATGTTTCACCAGGCAGTATCACAGTGGGATTATTAAACTGTATGGCCCATTTGATTGGTACAACACAGAAATTCCATTTCTTCATAATCAGATGTCTCACTCTGACAGTTCACAAAAATCCCAGTGGTCCAAAATCCCATTTTACTTTTGCTAGCTCCATAAGGGGATTGACCTGGAGTACCCACCTATTAGGCACCACCAAATCAGCACTAACAAATCATCTCACTTACTTGTCCTAACACTGACATCTTCAAACTCTCCTTCAGGGTTTACACTCAGATCAGTTACACTCAGACATAGAGTTAGAGGTCAGTTAGAGAGGTGGCAGCACACTAAAGATCCCACAACATAAAATTTTTGAGAGCATATCCTTCTCTCACATGTGTGAATGGGGTTGTCTCAGGGATGTCTCCAGGCATCAGAAGTTGGAACAAAACACTTTCAGGTAAAAATGAAGTAATCCTAATCAGAAGGAAAAAAATGCTTCAAAGCTTTTCCTTTCACTTCCAGGTAAGATAGGAAAGATGCTGGTAGTAGCCTAGCCTTCCTTTATTAAAGCTTTAGAAGGCCTTCTCTAACCTGTCTAAAATTCAATTGTCTTGGAATTTCATTACTGAAACACCCTTCTCTTTGGTCTTGCCAAGTGTAATTTCAGTCTGTGCACATCCCTGCAAAATACTGCTATAAAGATCATTCTTCTAATCCATCAGTTTGAGGATTTACACATTTTCTGTTCCTCTGTACTACATTCTTCTTCTTTACTCCATCAAACACAAGCTATTTATCTTTTCTGTCAAGGCTCTTCCCACCCTGCCAAAGAGCTCTCCTTTGCTATGACAATGTCATTACCCTTCTCATCATTCTGTCAGTCTCTATGTCTCACTTGTTAACGTTTTTATAGAAACACTTCTGTGCTTTTTCCTTGGTGTTATTGGGAGGAATCTTGGTAAAGAGCAGTTAAAGACCCTCAGTATCTTTCCAAATCTCTGATGAAAACCTTCCTTTACTGTGCTGCCTTTGAAGACAGTGGTTTGGCCACTTCCCATCATACTAACAAAAAGGAGTCCATTCATCTTATCCACTGCCTTGTCTGCCAGAATACATCCACTGCCTTTTGGGTACTCACATCGGGGAGGTAGGGATGGTCTTTTGGCTGGCAAATTGTCTTTGCAACAACTTCTCCATCACTGACTAGGATTTCTAAGGACCACTGCAAAACAGACATTGATGTTCCTCATCCCTTGGCTATCAAGGTTTACTTGAACAGTTTACCTGAATCCTGATGCTTTTGTGTCAGTGAAACACCCAAGTTAGTGACTGCTTTCTGTAGGAGCTATACATGGAAGGTCATCATACTCTGCAGCCAAGGTCTCTTCTGAAGAGGTGCGCTGTGAAAAGTGGGCTCCAGCGCAGAAATGCTCAGTTTAGCTATGTTCTTGGCAATGTTGCTTTTCCCTCATCTGCTAATGACTCCTGCAAATCCTCCAGCCCAAGAGAGTGTCTTTTGTGTACTAAATGCTGACATTATTTATAAAGCACTCATGTTGAATGTGCTTAAAGTCAGTCCTGCAGGACAGTTTCAATCAAATTGTGTTCAATTTATTCCAGCTGAATAACTCTGAAATGTAAATAAAATTAAATTAATTGTGCTGTATTTGTATCCTGTTACAAATGTAATAAGCTTGAAGTAATTCTGACTGTAAAATCAGATGAAGACTGTAGAGTAAAAAATCAACGTCTAGAAAACAGCACAATATTTGATATCTGGCTTACAAGAGCAATCAGGGGTACATTTAATCCAGAGAGTCTTTTTAATCATATTTGTTCATACTGCTTCTCTGCTTCATTCTAATAAAAGGCAAGAATAACTTGGTCTTCTGTAGTGGTTGTGTTTGGTTTAACAAACATGCAGAATACCCAATATCTGCTCCTAGCTCATTGTTTTCAGACTTGCAATGATATTATTATTAATAATAATCTTACATTTACAGGACACCTTTAATCCCAAAGCACATTATAAATTAGAGTCAAGGCTCCAAGTGCTTCCTTAGCACTGTAAAAATACATATGAGTTCTTCCAGTTATTTAGTAAAAGGCTCCAGATTTGGTCCTAGAAATTGTAAATTTTGAGATATATGTGGCAGAATATCTTATCTATTGAATACCTCCCCAGGAAATCTAGTCCCCAAAAGGTCTAGGATTCCTGCCTATTAGGTTTATGCATCATTCCTGGTGCCAACATTACCCAAAACCACTGGGGAAAAGCTTTCACCCAGAGTGCTACAAATTTTATTGCAGGCATAATAACCAGGCACAGCCTCGGGATGTGGAGGTCTTATCTAGAGCATTAAAGACAGGAAGATATGTGGATGGCAGTTAAGCATCCTGGTGGGAATAGCTAGCTAGCCGAACTGGCCCTCCTGGGACTCAAGGTCCTGGCTCTGGGGAGCCCAGGTAGTGTGAACTCTGCCATCTGTTCAGCTACAAGCTGCTCTACTTCGAGCTGCTGGCTTAGTGAGTAGTTAGGATCCAACCTGTTTCTCACATACTCGTTCTGCATATTTTACAGGAGCATCAGGGGCTTCATGGTATAGAGGCAGAGGATTCAATAGACTCAGGGAATGGATGCAAAACTATCTGGGGCAGCACAAGCAGAAGGAAGGGGAAAGTGGGACTGAGACAACGGATATTTACTCCCAGCCCATCACAAGACATGCCAGCTGCAATGGGCAAGGCTGATTGACCCCCTCAAAGCCTTTCTTTTTCTTCACCATTGTTGATTTGTTTCTAAAAGCCCTAAAGCACAGTGCAGTAGAGTTGTTCCCACAGTAAATAATGCTCCTAACTTGCATGGATCTCAGGTCTTCACCAGTTATGGCAATAGCCACCTCTACATCTGAAGCAAATTCTCTTTGATAAGGTAATCGATAGCCGGTTACCACAAAGTGAGGTTGCCAGTGGACAAGAAACTCTTCTGAACTATTTACAACATTCAGATATTAAGGACATCTGGTTACCAAGACCTTTTTGACCTTGAAGTGTTCGGTCAGACTCTTCTGAATGTCCTGTCAGATCAACTGTGAATCCTGGTGTTTGAAGCGATACAGAAAATGTTAAATCAGGGTCAGCATTGATAGATTTTTTTTTTAAAATGTGGCTTAATTCCATCACTTCAAAACCTTGCCTAGAAAGCTTTCCAAGTTCATTCAGACTGGAACAAAATTAATGAAGCTGCAGTCATACCTTTCTTTCTATTTCATTTCTGTTTCATATATTTCTTTCATAATTGTCAAGCACAGTTATGTGGCTTCAACAAGAAAGGGCAAAATCAGCACTGTGGCAATGGGGTCCATCTTGGTGGAAGGCACTAGGATTATGCCAAGACCACATTCAGTCCAAAGGGTGCCAGTCCGAAGTGCTGAGTTAAGGTATCCTCAATATATCATCCAACAACCATGGAGGCCTTTCAGTAATTTTTTATTTTGAATTAAACAAACAAGCAGTCAGTGGGTTAAATAAATTTTTAAGAGGAAGAAGCTCTAACATTCCTTCTGATCCTTCTTTCTTTTGTGGCTCTCTCATATGTATTGCTCACATGCTTTCCTCAGTTACTCACAGCCACATGACAAATGCTACCTGATGGCCAGCTTATTCTATTTGTGCTTTTGTACTACCCTCTTCTTACAAACCTGAACACAGTGAACTACAGCAAGTCAGTGTTCACTTTTCATAGACTGGATTCATTTAAAAAAGAGCTTGAGTGAAAATCTTTAGATGAGCTACAGTGTATTAAGTTTTGCATGGACACATCTATGCTTTGAACTTCTCTTCCTGGCCCCTTGCTGATGTCCCATATGACATTGCTTCATGCCAGGGCTGATTCATCAGCTTACCTGTATGGTCTCGTTGGATCAAGGGTTAAGCTAATGGGATAGAGCTAATGGTGTGTGTACCCAAAAGCAGCTTGTGAATATATGCTCTCAAAATCTCATATACTATATCATACCTTGCCCACTATACATGGGGGTCATCCAGGAGTTGCAGGTCATCATGCAACCAGGGAAAGCAGGCTGGTCAGACTTGCTTGGAGTGATGCAGAGATATAAGAGTATATACTAAAATGAATGAGTGGAGAAGCACCTACTTTATAGCTCATTGCAACAAGGATGAATCTCTGGGAAAAATGGAGGAAAAAAACCCAAGGCTGCAAACACAGTCTCTGGAAATGTTCCACGTAGCTTCTGTTCTAGTACTGGGTACAGAAAGTGGTGTACAGGCTGTGGCCTTTGCTGGTGGCAAAGAGGACACTTTTCCTAACTTGGTCAGGGCTCTGAGGATGGAAAATTCCTTTAAATACAAGATCTTTTCTCTATGCAGAAAGCCAGGGTAGACCCAGACAATGATGCTCCTAAAACACTACATAAACTTGCTGTACCACTGCAGTAAGAAGGTTCTCAAGACAGTGGACTTTATATACAAGTGTGTCATGGGCATATAGATAGAGAGAAAAGGGAAGGCACAGATGTATTCTGCAAGCCCTGCAGCTGATGATATTTTAGGCCAACAAGCGTTAGGCAGTTTCTTTGATCTGTTCGGTTTGTAGGTGCCATTTTGATGTGATATTTGCTGAAAGCAGCATCCATACCTGAAAATGCCTTTTGCATTTTCAATCTATCCAGGCCAAACACTGCAGCAGTCATTGCATCTCCACCCCAATTGAACTAATGACAGTCCAGCATTTTCAGATAGATAAATACGTCAAAGAGGCATACAAGTCTACTTGATACTTCACCTAGGGAGAGCTTGGACAATAGAAAGGCACTTTCCTATTTGATGGATGCTATCAGCTTTCAGCTCCCATGACATTTTATGAGGTATATTTCCAAAAACACGATGTGTGGAAATGGAAGGGGATTAAATACCCCTTAGCTGGTCACAGTCATACTCTTGGCATCATCGGAGCTTAGGATCTAGTAAGGTTATTGCAGAACACTGCTTGGCATTGTGCTTTGAATGTGTTTCCTAGTGAAATAAGGGAGAATGGCAAGAAAAGGCAGCACTGCAGCTTCTCACTAAGAGTGCAAGACAAAGCAGGTCTAGAAAGGTTGTTGGCAAAGTGATGCTACACCTGTGACTGTTCTGCCACAAGAATTGACCACATCTCCCTTGTGTGTCCTTTGCTTTTCAAATAGTTCCCTTCTCTGGCCTTCAGGGACTTATTCATGCCAGGGTGAACTCCTCCAGCATAAGGACAGCTTTCCTCAATGCACAGTCAGGGCTGACTGCTTTCCCTCTTGATCCTTACTCTTCTTCCAGCTCTTTACTACATGGATTTCTCCTGTCTTACCTCTCAATGCCTCTCATCCCTGCCACCTTTCCAACTTTTTAGGGCTCCTCTGAAAAGGGGAAGAAGTGTGGGAAGCATCTTATTGTTGTTAAGTCCTTCTTTGCCTGGGGAAGAGGCTTGGGAATGGCATTCCACTGTGATAATTTTGAAAATGTTGTCATGGTTGCTACAGAGATCCCAGCTGACACAGTAATGACTTAATCAGTTCCTCAGCCTGTCTTGCTGCCACATCACAGTCTCCAAGAAGGGGGAGAGTATCAATTGCAGAGTGCCAGGCTGACCTCTTAAGTAAGAAAGAAAAGGGAAGAGATCAAGGGTTTCACATCATCTTGGTATTGCAGAGGATGAACAAAGGAAAAAAACTGAGAAGCAGAAGGGAGCAGGCTGAGCAGAAATGCAAGGCAGTTTTTTACTCGAAAGGTGGGGGGAAGACAGAAGTGAACAGCAGAAAATGGAAAACAACAAGAGCTACAAAGGAAAAAATAATCTGCAGAAGGGGCTTCTGGAGTGGAGACAGAAGCAGAGAGCTGGTGAAGGACGTGCTTGTGTCTCTGTTCTGTTTTGAACTAGACCATAACCAATTCTGTTCAGTGATTTTATTTTTCAGCTAAGTCTCTTCTAACTGCAGTTTCTGAAGTTAACAGCATATTTCTGCAGACAGTGTCTGCTTCTAGCAGCGATAATGCTTTATGTTTAGAGTTACTATCAAGGACTGATATGCAGAAAGGCTCTTGCTTATACTTGTTCCTGTGCAGACCAAGGTCACGGCTAAATCTTGTATATCATGTTGAGGGTGCAGAAAATAAAAGGCTGCACCTGTGGGGAGGAGCGGAGAGGACAGGTGACCGTAAACTGACCAAAAAGGGATTCCATTCCTTATAAATCATATTCAAATAGAAAGCTGAAGGATCACAAAGGTCAAACTGTCTTCTTCAATGGACAGTGTCTGAGAAGGACTCCGTCTGTTCTGCCTTTGATCCCAATTTGTGCATTTCTGAATCCAGTTCCTCAGTCCAGTTCCTGAATCCAGTTCCCATCTGCCTGAGTCCTGTCTGGGACTTCCCCAGCACCTGCTCCACAGCATGAGTGGTGAGGGTGATGTAATCACCATCATGGGGTGCTGGGTTTGATATTGGTTTTGTATATATTTGTATATGTTTCATTCTATTATTATTTTCATTAAAACTATTTTTTTTTTCCAACCCATAAGTCTCTCTCCCTCATTCCCTTTCTCTTTCCCTTTGGAGAGGGAGAGGTATTAATAGAAAGCATCTGTCATTCATCTAGTGGTCAGCCCAGAACTTAACCCTCGACAGGCTCATTCCTGCACAGTATGTCAACCCCAGCCAGCCCTGCTCTGAAGCCCAGAGGGACAGTGCTTACTATGGACAGCAGTATACTTGCTGAAACCCAAGCCAGAATGTCTTTCCTTTTTACTGGAAACCAGCAGATGCCCTGCAACTCCCAACTTGTAGTCAGGCAAGAACATCAGACAGAATTGCCACATCTATACCCGCCTGGAAGCATTGCAGCCATACTGTGTGCACCCAGCAGCTATTCTGCTGCTTTATGGCACAGGTTTCATTGACAGTATTTTGCAATTGTTCCGTGGATGAGTCTGTGCCTTGCTTGATGGAAAATTTTGCCTGGATTTGTCTGATGGGTCGTTTTACTACTTGCATTATTAGATTTTCAGTAGAGGCTATTTTTGACAAAAATGTTAAAGTTTCATAAATTTATATGCTATCTCATAAACACTATAAAATGCCTTTTCGACACATCTAATAAACATAACAAAATGCCCTTTCAATAAAATCACTGAAATCTTGCCAGGCTGCATAATAAAGTTGCATTTCAGCATGGTTAGCACTTAGGTTTAAAGAAGGAATGCAAAACCACCCTCAACTTTGAGCCATGTTTTGTTGCAGTTTGTAGCGCTTAACATGTTCAAAGACCCTGCGATTCACCTTCCTACCAGCCAGCGAGGTTTGGCTGTGGGGCAGAAAATACAGTAGATTCACATTTTGCAGGAGCAGATATTGCTCCATAACCTCTGTCTTTGTCACGCCTTTGTTAGCCTTTCAAATATATATTTCATATGCATTCCACATTAACTCTTAGTAGAATGGCACAGGTCTTACAGAAGTGCCTGGGAAAAAGTTTCATGAGCTGAGGAAGCTGATGGGCAGGTTCTTTTCTTACAACAGAAGTAAGTCACAACACCCTTGCTGTCAAAGTGTTGTTGGAGTGAGAAGAGCTACATTTTTCAGTGTGTGTGTGTATATGTGACCCCATACTAGGTTACTAGCTGGTAGTAGCTGGGAGAGGTGAACTGCTGTTTAATGATGTAGTGACATCTGTGGCCACAATCAGGGAAGGAATAAACACTCTGGAATACATGCCCAGAATTACAGCGCTCCTGTTTCACAAGAACTGCTATAGCCTTGAAGTGCTGTGGGGACACTGAGGAGAAATCTGAATGAGTGGACATGGTGTGCTTGGAGTAGTTACACTGCCAAGGCTTGTGAGCAAAGATTAAGGTGTGAAAAATAATCTCAGCAATCCTGCTTCCTAAAACAAAACTATGTGGTTGCAGGACATCAAAGTGGGCTTCTTTCTCCCATTCTCAGTATTAAGTCCTTCCTAAATACAGTCAGATCCTTGTCAGAGAGGACCCACTTATTAGATTTAACTAAAACCATGGCAAAACTGTTAGATACACTGACACACTGACAGTGCATGCTCAAATAAACCCAAATGCAAGGAACACATCCCAGGAATAGAACCACTCCAGGAGAGGACCCAAGCTGAACCGGTGCTCTGCTTCTCTCCCTTCTCTCATCTCTGCTCCCTAGCACCAGAACTAAAATTCAGAGCAGCTTCCAAGGGCTGCAGTACATGATCCCAAGTGAAGGCAGCTGCCTTCTGCCTTGCCTGACCCAGAGCAGGTTGCAGTGCCACGCTGTGGGGAAAGCTGCTGAAGGAGTGCTACACCATGGGGAAAGCTGCCAGGAGCTTCTGCCAGATGGCTTCAGGAGAAAGAGCCTGTCAGTCATGCCTTTCTTTATATACAGTGCTTATATGCACATGTTTCGGTGAGACTCTGAGCCTTTCCTTGTTATGCAAAGGGCCTCTCTGCTGGAAAGGGCCTATAAGACACCCATACTTACCTCAGCTTCTGCTGCCTGCTTCTGGGTGAGATATCCTGTTTTCCCAATTCACTATCACCTGATTCTCCCTTTTATCCAAGAAGTGGAGGAAGTTGATGGAGAGATGGGAAAATGGGGAGAGAGGAACATTGCCAGATAAAGAAGGCAGTAGTACCACAGTCCAAAGGGACATGGGCAGTGCTTGGGTGTTACTGTATTTCCCCACTTGGTTCACGTATGAATCGTGTGGCCTTATTCTTAGGATGGAGCATCTTCACCAACTTTCAGAGCTTCTTAGAGAAACAGAAGACTTTCACTGTGATACCACTACAGAGGGAGGATCCCATGGAGGCTGAAGGAAGCCCTCTTGACTTCTCTGGCTGATGCAAGCATTTGTCTGGGTCCTATCTCCCCCTGCAGATTCTCTGCCTGCCACAACATGGTTAAAAGACGTTTGGCAGTGGCACCTCAGAGCCATGGGATGCCGTTAATAATACAGCATGAACATGCTGTTCATTGCAAGGAGGTGTTATTTTCTTTTTCTTCAACTGGCCTGATGAACTTGCTGTAGCACACCAATGGTAAGATGAACATCACTCCTGAGCTTGCTGAACTGTGCTCTCCCCTACTGAAACGAGGGAGTCCTCCCTAGCTTGTGCATTCCCTAAGTATTATCATCTTGGTGTTTGTCCCCATCCACAAATACCTGCAGAATGGTCATGGAAATAATCTGAAGTTATCTCTTGCTCTGACAGATTTACTGCCAAGTGTGAAATGTCTCTCCATTGGTGGTGTTTATTAAGATACTTCTGGAAATGGCATGTATCTTCCAGTGGGCTCCAGGTTGGCAGCTGATAACTGAACATAAATGGGAACTCCTGCTTGCAGTGCAAAAGATAAACAGCAGGAAACAACAAAGTACATCTCTGTCCCACAAATGAAGTGACATTCTTCAGCAATCCTTTCTGCTTTGTCCAATTTCATGGAATGTATTTAATTACTTTCCATTATAAATGAGACTTAAATTAGACAAATATGCTCAGAAATCTTCCCTTCATTGCACAGCTATATTAACTTTATGATGTCACAAATGTCAGAATAAAACATTTATATTCTTCTCTTTGTTGGCTAAAAATTGTCTGTGGTTGTAAATCCATGGAATTCAATTAGATTATACCAGATAGCAATGTGATCCTGTTAGTCTAGGTTCTGAAGTGAAAAGATTTTACTAATTGCTCTAATTCCCTTATTTCCATAGTTATCAAATTCACTTAAATGATATTCTGCCTTCAGTGTCATTAGAGTTATTACCAATAGTGGAGGCAGAGGAGAGTCAGATCCTGCATGGAAGACATTCCTCCCTGTGTTAGATATTCATGGTGTAATCTGAGAATGCAAAATGACAACAATGCACAGCTTTCGCCTGGTCTCCATCTGACCTCAGTTCTCTCTTAGGCTGGGTCTCTCCATATGGTCCTTCCAATTTCATATTTGATAGGCCAGGCCATTTATCCATTATTTTGAGATTCATGATCCACCATATGCCTCACGGTATAGCACAAGCAGTGAGATTTGTCTGATTCTCATCTGCAAAGTGTGGCTTTTCCCTGACAGCCTTTCACACTCAATCACAGCTTCAGTTGGAGGTGTTTACTGCATGGTCAGTGTCCAGAGCTTCAGACTGAGCTACATAGGCTCCAGGAAAGGGCTTTGCAGCAGTTGCAAGCAGAATAAGGCTGCAAGTGGCAATTTTGAAAAAATCTTTAATTAATAAACTCCCATGTGGCAACAGAGAGTCAAAGCATTCCACCAAAAGGCCCGAGGAAGTGAAAGGTACTACACAAATGTGAGATGTTATTGTGATTGACTGCATTGATACAGCTCAGTACCATGCGGGGAGGCATTGTTTAGAATGACAATGCAGGTTTGCTTAATCTTCACTGGTAAATTCATGCCTGTTCTAGAGCTTTTACAAGGAGTCTGGGGAGGTAATGAGTAATGCTGACTCTAGTTGTCTGCAATTTCCTCTCTCCAAATGAAAAGAAAACAAGATATATGATTGTATCAATGTAAGTCTGCAGTACCAAAACTGAATATGTGAAAACATTCTATGCTACTGTAAATCTGCTGAAGTTTCAATGAATTCAGTGGATTTATTCCAGATGTACTTTCACTAGGACCAGAATCTCCCCTAATTGCTATTCACTGATTAGTAGGATCAAAAGTCTATTTTGTCTGTAGGAATCTTCATTTATAGGTATAGCTATGCTACCAAGCTAGCTATAGAAGTGTTAACACTACTTCACTGGTATAACTGTGAGAG
The DNA here is from genome assembly GCA_033439905.1 of Ceryle rudis. Taxonomy (NCBI): domain Eukaryota; kingdom Metazoa; phylum Chordata; class Aves; order Coraciiformes; family Cerylidae; genus Ceryle; species Ceryle rudis. The sequence goes on from JAAGNO010022499.1 coordinate 28,920, forward strand.
ATGAGAATCATTAAGCCAGAGTGCTCCAAAACACTGGTTCTGGAAGAATGTCATTATAACATACTGCATCCCTTGGCCAATTTTGCCCTAGACCTCATGGGTCCAGGAAACTACTTCTTCTGAGTTCAGCTTGGATCTGCTCTCCCCTGCAGCCAGGCTTTAATTGAGAAAAGTTCCCTGAGCTCATTTCAATGAATATTGAGTAGATATGTCAGCAAGTTGCTTTCCAAGCCCTCAGAGATCTCATTTGTTCAGGCATCTCTAGTCTCCATCAATTTTACTTTGTCTAGCCTGGAACATATGTGTGCCCATCCTTTCACCTGTTTGTACATAAATCGAGGGTAATGGCTGAAGAATGAACAAAATTCCAGGTGAAACATTTCATAGTCTGTTTATCCTTTTTCTATTTACATTTACTCATGATTCAGCTCTCTCTTGAGAAGGAGTTTGAAGAAAGAATGAGTTAAAACTGAGTTACAACCTCAGAAAATTGGGCAGCACTAAATGCTTTGTTCCTTTACATATAACACTGCCATATTGATACAGTGGTGACACCAAGGAAAAATAAAAGTGAGAAACTGACACAGAGGGATTGGAAAAATGTGGCAGTGAGGTTCTGCAGTTACTTCCAATACTGTTATGGACTCCAGACCAGTCCCAGAAGAGCATGTCCTTTATTACTTTATAGTATCTGTAATTTTCTGCTATTTGTGTTAGTGCTGATTATTATCCTTAAGTTCTTTTCAGGAAAAGTGGAGGCAAAAAAAGGAGAATAAAAGAATAAGAAGACAGAATTGTCCACAGTGAGACATAAGTGGTCTCTTTTGGCATCTTCAAACCTCTTCCTAGAATAGCCAGCCTTTCCATCTTCCAGGCTGCACGTTCTACACTTCCTCATGTCCAAATACCCAAGAAAAGTTTTTTTTACCTAAGAAAGTAGTTTCTCAAAATGAGCAAGGAAGCCCCAGGAGGTTGTTTAATTCAAATACCCAAAAGTATAAGTGTGTCCTAAAAGAATGAATCAAACTTTGGAAGTTTCTGAACATTCTCAGTCTCTTTCTCACCAGGTACCATGGACTGTGACAGACTCTGTCTTCCATGTATCCTTTTTCCTTCCATCTGAAGAATAAACCTACAGGAGACATCACCTGCTTGCAAAACTCTCAGATCACTAACTAGGTGGATCTCTGTGTTTTCATCCTGGAATAGCTCACTGCTTTGCTGCTGCTTTACTTCTTGCTTGTAGGGTGATGTCAAAAATGTCATTCCTTATGAAAGCTAGGAGGAAAGGACAGTGTGTGATGTGTAGGAACTGTGACAGGGAGAGAGGCCATAGATATAGGTCTAATGTCACTAATAATACACAAGGTAGCATAATAGGAGGTCTTTGGAGAGAAAGGCAGCACTTGAGGCATGCTGGACAGGTGGAATTCAGTCCTCCTCTGGGGGTTAATTACTCCAATTGGCTAAATATATCCTGTTCTTCTGAGAATAAAGAAAGTGTTCTTTGATATATTGGATCATTTCAAACATTCAACCTTGAAATGACAGAGCTGATGTAGCTGTTCTTGCATGGCCATGTCTAATAAATTGAGACTAGGGTGGGACAGCTTGGAGTCTCGGGTTCTGTCTGAGTCTTGCAGGGATGCTGTTTTTATTGCCACAGAAACTTCTCCAGCTAAGGTACAGACTGGAGAAGATCAGTAAAGACACTTATACTATAAATTTTATGGTATTCTGGTTCTTGATTCAATACTACCTTAAGTTCTCATCCTTTCAACCACCAATAACTTCATTGGGAGTACTGATTTTGAGCACTGTACCTGAGATATACAGCACCCTGCATTTTCATATAACAATTAGACATTTGAGAGTAGGGTGTTTGTGGAAGAGAGGAAATTTCATCATGATCCCTGCTAGCCAGACCCGCTTCCTACCCATCACACACAGACAGTGGCTGGAAGGAATGTAAAGATGGTAGAACAGCATCTTTTGTCTCCTTTTGTTGAGAGGATACTCCAAGAGCCCAGACATTCAGTCATTGTCTTAGCGCTGTACAAATATTGGTAACTAATTTTTATTCTATGCTATTCTGATAAAGCAAACAAATAACTTTGTTTATACACTGAAGGCACTTTCTCTGCCTGGTTATATTAAATTAAAGTTTGAATGAAGATCATCTGATGCTCTTTAAATTAGAGGGAAGATATGGATGTCACATTCATGATTGAATCGGTACATGAAATTCGTGATTGTGTTTATGTAATTGGGATTATATCAAAGTATTTGGTTTATTTTTACACTACATTGGGTCCCACACACTGCGGGAGACAGTTAAACAGGTTGCTGGGGGGTCTTTTGCTACGATGGCACTGTGACTCCTGAAGGACATCCTGCATAATCCCCGGTGTCCTGGTACCTCCTTCAGGAAGCTGATACAGAACAACTCTGTTCCAGTACAGTGTTGATGCTTTCCTAGTTACCACATTTTCCCCCTCTGGTACTCCTCCCTCTCACTGCTATTTCTAGTTCACTGTGCACACCATCAGCAGGCCTCAGCCCTGACCCCAAGCTCCTTCTTCAGAGCATCCTGGCATTTTTCCTGGAATACTACTGGAGTCTCTTTGGGAGTGAAAAATGCCTATTGCATAGAGCTGAAAAGGCAGAGGGCAGTGTTCAGCCTTCCTCTTGCTACACCAAACAGCTCCACCAGGCATGACTTTGCTTCAGATCTTTCATTTTGTTAGTGAGAACCAAGTTCCAGCAATTGCATCCCATAGAAATCAATGTCAGGCACTCAAAGGCAGCTATGACATTTGGCATCTGAGCAGGAACTACTTGATTTACAGGGGGAAGGCATTGGGTAGCATCCAGCTTAGAGCTCTGCTTGCCACACAACAAATAAACATTGGTTTATTTAGCTTTCAGTAGCCTTGGAGCTAGACGCTTATCACCAGATGCAGTTCCCTTTACATAGCACTAGCCTTGGAGAAGGCGCTCAGCAAATCACGAGGCCCTTGTCTGTGAGGCTCCCGCTGCCTTTATCTCTGTGCTGTGATCAGAGATATTGCACAGGAGGAATAATAGTGGCTCCAACATCATTCACTGGGGATCACTCAATGGCTGAGCAGGCAAACTGGGGGGCTGGTGCTCCCAGTGGGCTGACTTGTGTTTGAGTGAATCTACGGGAAGGTAAGGGACACGTGTAATAAAAGAGGAGGGTGGGAGTCTCTGTTTTGTAACTGGGATGAGCCATGGGTACAAAACAGAGGTATTGGTGTTTGTTGGAGCAAAACTCACCTTTGGGATCATAGGTGTCATTCCCCATCCCTTCACCTGGCTCCCACATTGGTTATCAGGTCACTCCCTTAATCCTTATCAGTAGGTTAAACCAGAACTAATTAAATTTCCCATGCCCTGTGCTTACTGTGATGGCTGCCTCCTCTGGGGCAGAGTGGCTGTCACATACTGATACTGCTGGTTGAAAGCCCTTTATGGCACTGATTCTTGCAATAGTCCAAGCTTTCTTCCTTCAAGCTTCATTTGATTGTGTGTCAGTACCAGACACAGCTCAGCTTTTAGCGTGAATCTTTGTCAGTGAGGGCTTCAGCACTAGGAATTCAACCTACTGCCATTTCCCTGCTAAATCCATCTAAACCATGTTTTTCCACAGTGTGCTTTGAAACAAAGCCATTGTGACCACATATTTATTACTCTCTGACTTCTTCATTTCTCTACCTCTCAGGAACTCAGCATGTTTTGGTTTAATTATAAGATTATTTGAATACTTTGTTTGTATTGTGTTCTGAAATGCTTCTATTATTGTTCTGCAGTGCCCCAAGTGTCCTGGCTGCAAAGTGCTGCAAGCACAACTGGATTGTTACTTTGCTCAGGTAAACACTGGAAAATAGGTTTACTGGTATTGCCAAATGCATTGGAGCAAGCCCTGAATACACAGGTAAATGCAAATGCCACAGTTCACATAAATAATCAGCAGGTATATATGCACACATTTACATACACCACAAAATTGTATTCATGCACTTAAAACTCCAGCAGACATCGAGGAAACAAGCTGAAAAGATGACCTCTAATTTCTCTGCCTTTGAGGACTTCAGGTTAAGTCTGAATGCAAATCTGAGCTAATTCATTGCATTTCCTGATTTCTACAAAAGCTTCTCTTGCTTTTCTGCAGCGACCTCAAACCAAGAAAATATTTCTGTTTTCTGGCTTGTATAGCCTGTACCCACAACAACAGGCATGTGGAAAATCTTCTTAAACCAAGTCCATTTTCTGTTCTTGTGAGAGAAAGCCTGGGGAGAAATGCTCATTAGCTTCTGGCAGCAATAATTCAGAAGGCAAACCAAAGCATGTTATGAGGCACCTTGGGCACTCTTTCGTTTACTTTCTTCCTCCTGAAGATCTATCCCTGTGAGGCAGGAAAAGCAAATAGCAGCCAAGTGGCAGTGGGTCATGCATGTGGATGCACAAGGAGACACCAAAGTACCTTCCTTCCGGGTTGGATAAACAGGCAGACTCAATGAAGAAAATAGACTACTTTGCTATACTGGTAGGTGCTCATGTAATTACAATAATGCTGGCACAGAAAAAGGAGGGTGCCTGAAACCTTTGCCTTTCCAGAAAAAAAAGATTATGTTAAAAGCTTGTCTCAGTGAGGGAGTGGAAGAGCACTAAGAAAACCAGATTTTAATTCAACTTCATTTCTGTACTCCTGGTTCACGGGTTTTCAGATAGACTTTTTTTTTTTTTTTTTAGTTATACAGCATTTGGCCTATTTTCTCAGAAATCCTTGAGCTGTTTCTCTCTCCATTGTTTTGATCAGATTTGAATAGGTACAAAAGCATAGAATCATAGAATTGTCAGGGTTGGAAGGGACCTTAAAGATCATCTAGTTCCAACCCCCCTGCCAATGGCAGAGACACC
>JAAGNO010022499.1:33963-44384 GCA_033439905.1 Ceryle rudis
TACTGATCCTTGAGGGACTCCACTTGTCACTGGTCTCCACTTGGATATGGACCCATTGACAACTACTCTTTGGGAGCTGCCATCAAGCCAGTTCTTTATCCACTGAACTGTCCATCCATCAAAACCATATTTCACCAGCTTGGAGACCAGAATATCATGCTGGACAGTGTCAAAGGCTTTGCTCAGGTCCAGGTAAATGACATTGGTTGCTCTTCCCCCGTCTATTGATGTTGTGACCTTCTCATAGAATGACACCAGGTTACTCAGGCATGATTTGCCCTTGGTGAAGCCATGTTGGTTGTAGCCAATCAATTCATCATTATTCAACTGCCTCAGTAGTGCTTCCAGGAGGATCCGCTCCATGATCTTACCAGGCACAGAAATGAGACTGTATGGCCTATAGTTTCCAGGTTCATCTGCCTTTCCCTTTTTGAATATGGGGGTTATATTTCCCCTTTTCCAGTCAGTGAGGACTTCACCGGACTGCCATGACCTTTGGAATATAATAGATAGTGGTTTAGCGTGGAGTTGAGGTGATCAATAGCAAAAGGAGAATGGTTTATCTTAGGTTGCTAGGCCTTGCTCTTTGCTTTTATTTTGTCTTGTCTTGATTATTATGTGACTGGTTATATGTGACTGTGCCTGCAGAAATTCAATAGGAATTAAAAGTATCTTCCAAGGAGCTCAGCATTGTCCTTTACTGAATTTACTTGGACCCTCAGAAGCAGGAAAGGAGAAAATCCTGTACTACCCACTTGTTCCTTATCTCTAGTGTAAAATGCTAGTCTGGCTTAGCAGAGACCATGACTGTTTCGCAATGGTAGAGCCCTGGATGCTGATATTTACACCACAATATCACCTAAAACAGGTTTGTGAGGGCCCAAATGTGATAATGTGACAGAGGAAGCACTGCTGTTCTGTCTGTCCTAGCCCTGCCACTGTTGTTGCCATTGGTAGAGTTGCAGAAGTGGCAGCAGTGAAGGATTGTTCTAACAAAATAAAGGTCAGTGAAGCTTTATGAGTATATTGGTCTATGTGGACCCCTGCTTGGAAAAGATAGAGTTTTTGTTTAGATCTGCAGACTGGATTAGTTGAAAGCAACAACGTGCCTTGAGCTTCCTTTAATTAGGAGAGGCTCACAAGCTTGTTCTCCTGCTTAAAAGCTAAGGTTATCATTAACTGCCTTGGAAAGGCAAATTTGAATGAAATTTCAAGCTATTAACTCTTAAAACATAAATATACTAATTGACCACTTCTATAAGGAGGAATCAAAGGAACAGCCACACTGCATCAGATCGAAAGTCCATTCACTCCAGCAGTCTGTCTAAGACTGGCAGTAGTGGATGCTTCGGTGTAAATGTAAGAACAGAACACTTAATGGCTCTCCTGGTTCACTTCCCCAGCCTCTGGCAATTAGCATTTGAAAAGCTTCCCATTTTACTGTTCTAGGATTTGTTTCTAAGACTGAACCTTCCAGCAAAAATTCCAGGATGAGAAAGTCTTTCAGGCATGTGTAATGGTGTGCCAGCAAGAGAAAACAGGAACATTGCTTTGTTCATGTCAGGCAGTGTAGGAAGGCTGTCTGATGTTGCACTATAAAATGACTGTCCTTGGCCCCTTCTTTCCCTCTGCCTCAGTAAATCAGCTTTTCCAAGCCTCTAGATCCAGGAGATTTCCAGTGCCATCTGTTTTGGTGGTTGATCTCCTTAGTTGGTGGTGACAGGATATCCATTTACCTTCATGACAATTAAAAAAAAACATATGGGTGGAGAAAGACCTAAGGTTTTATTTCTAAGATGGAGGAACAGAAAAAGTTGGAAGGTGATCTGCCAGTATTGAAATATCCTTGCAGCTCCAAGCACGAAGTTGTAAATGTCCCTGTTTGTACTGGTGTTCTTGGCACTTGCTCCTGAACCTTTTTCCACTGTGGCCAGTGAGACAGCTGTTTTCACCAACACCTTGCGATAAATAAGCCAGAAAAGCAGAGGAGAGACCGGGTGCTGGACAACAGATATGAAGATTTTGTTCTTGGTCTTTTGTGTCCTGAGTGAGGGTCTCTTGCCTACAAAATTATTAAAATTGAACTGAAAGAACTGTTAAGTATCTTAATTGCTACATGTAGAAAATAAAGTTGTAATATTACCATTTTCTCTGAAGAAACAGATCACTCTTATCTTTTGGGGCCCTTTGCTAAGCACCTTCAGCATCCTCTTCATTCTCTTATATCTTCTCTTATATTCTGTGTCCTGCCTTGGTTGGCACAATTGTTATCCATTTGCAGGACCCAGCTCTGCTCAGGAGAGCTTGGAGTCCAGCACTTCCCTTTGTTTTCATAAACCTAGCCCCACAGCTGGATTTCCCTAGCTAGCATCTGGCAGACCTCTGCTCTCACCTGGGACACTTCATTCCACAGCAGAGAATTTTCTTCTGTCCCTCATTGAACAGTGGGTCCAACTTACCTAGTTAGTTACATAGAGCATGTCTCTTAATGCTCTTCTTGTTACCTTGTTTTAGTCACATGTGGACACATAGTGGGATCTCCCAGGACTAGGCAATGCACTCTATTGCTCAGCAGCACTCCACCTAGGAGATAGAAAAGTATGAGGGCTGGCTCTCAGGGTGAGTTCTTGTCCAGGTTTTGGCAGCTGAAATGACTTCAACATTGGATGTCAGCAGTCGTAGAAGTTAGGTGAATCAGCATCCCTAATTTTTCACTGTAAGAGCCCTAGAGGCAGTGGCCCAAATCTAATCCAGATGTTAATTTTCTTTCATAATTTATTTCCTTTGCATAATTTTAGCTCTCATTATCCTCACTAGAAGTGTCTCTGGAGCTACATCTGTCTTTGTCTTTTAACAATGCTTGTCCATGGCATACAAACACCCCTCTCCAAACATCCTTTTGTAGCTCAACACCTGTAGGTTGGACCTAAAGATTCCTCAGCAAATGGGTAGTGGAGCTAAAAATGACCCCAAGGAAGATCTGAACTAAATCTCTAAAAGCTTTCAGATCACAGTGCTTTAATGAGCTAACAGACAGCTAAGCACTCTGGGCCCTTGCAGCATCACCCTTGCAACTAGCTGCTTTCCTGGGCCAAGAGTCTTAAACTAGCAGAAATTTGGGAGATTGTAATCTCTTATCTCTCTTGCAAACTTTGCCATTGGTTTTGAATGAGACATTTGGTAATGTAGCAAGAGCACAGCATAAAATAGAAAGAAAAAAAAAAAAAGAAAGAAAAAGACAAAAAAATCCCTCAGACTCAGGAGAAGAATAGCTCCTGCCATTTCCCTTTTGTATCCACTGCTGAGGTATTTGAAAAGAGCAAGAGATAAGTAGCCTTATGACTAGTACAGATTAACAGGCTCTGAGGTACTGAACGCAGATTACTGCTGCTGGGAGTATAATGGCCATTGAAATTCACATTTATACAGACATTTCCCTGGTGGCACTGCAAAGAGCTGGGTGTATAGAGAGCTAAAGGCCATAAATACTGAGGCCATGCAAATAAGAGAAGGAGCAAAACTTCTGTCACTGGGAAGCATCTCGGCACTGACCAGTTCTTGCATGTAGGAGAGCCTCTCCAACTTCAGGTTATGGATCTTCCTTAGAGATAACGGATACACTAAAGCTTGGAAAATGCCTGCCAGAAGCTTTCTGCAGGGGAGGGAACATGACTCCCTGACCTGCAGTGCTGGGTGACACACTGCCATGAGGTGTCTGCTGTCCTGTCAGGCTCTTCAAGGCAGATCATAGGCATTGAGGGACTTCTGCCAGGTGAGCCAGGGAAGCTCTGGAGGACAAAGGTACAACTGAGTTTTTGGGTTATTTTGCAGCCTCTGTTTTTGCTTATGGTTTGTTTTGCAGAGCTCATTGATTAGGGAAGGGGCTTCATGCGAGAAGTGCTATGGCTTGTCAGTGTTGCAGAGTCATGTTGCACAATTGTCCTTGATGTATGGGTTACAATGTGCCATGTCATCATTTTCATAGAATCATAGGATGGTTTGAATTAGAAGGGACCTTAAAGATCATCTCCTCCCTATCATGGGCAGGGAGGGACACCTTCCATTAGACCAGGTTGCTCAAAGCCCCATCCATCCTGGACTTGAACGCTTCAGGAAGGGGTTATCCACCACTTCTTTGGGCAGCCTGTTCCAGTGACTCACTATCCTCACAGTAAAGAACTTCTTCCTTATGTCTAATCTAAAACTATCCTCTTACAGTTTGAAATTGTTACCCATTATCCTATCACTACACTCCCTGATAAAGAGTCCCTCCTCATCTTTTCTGTAGGCCCCCTTTAAGTACTGGAAGGCCACTAAAAAGTCTCCCCAGAGCCTTCTCTTCTACAGGCTGAACAACCCCATCACTCTCAACCTATCTTTGTAGGAGAAACTCCAAGGTGTGTATCAGAAAGTTCAGCCACAGTTTGCTCGAGGCTGATTAAAGCAAGAATGACTTTTGTTTTCTTTGTTTTAGCACTATATGAGAGGCTCAGAATCAGCTGCATTGGGGTTGCACCAGGACAATGACACTGTTAATTCTCATCCATGATCTGTGATGCAAATGATGAAGCATTTTGCATGTGAGTGAATTCAGCTTTCCCAATCTCTTGACATGTAAGGTCAGTAGGACTGTTCCCATACTATGGCTACGGAAATGGTCATACTGAGAAAAAAAGTGATTTTTCCAGTATTACCTAGAAGACCAAGGACAGACTTGGGAAAATAACACAGATATCCTTTCTTCAAGTCTCCTGGTCTTACATCTACACTTGTAATTTCTCAGTAAAGACATGATTCAGTTCTTTTTGCATGTCCTCATAATATACAACATCTATACCCACAGCCTCTGAATACCTCCAAGCATTTGCAGTATTATCCTTCCAGCACCCCTGTGAAGAAAATACTAGAATGCCTCTTTTACACCTAATGAATAGAAATGCAGAGGCATGTCTTATACCTTTGGTTTGAAGAAATTCAAGATTATATAGAAAGTTGAACTATTAATAAGCAATGGTTGCATAAGTTCTGGAAGAAAGAATTGTAATAACCTGGTTTTGGATATTCAGTGGCAGAATACTTAATACTTCCTCTGCCAAAGGAGGGGGGGCGGTAAACTCTCAACCAAACTTTTGTGTTTGCACTTCTCTGTAGAATTTGCACATGTTAGATCTCAGTTATATCCACACATTTCTCTCCAGCTGCTGCTGTTACTCAGCAGAAAGGTGGGATGTTGATTTTCATCTCTTACGTGCTTTTGATTGACTGTTTCCCAAGGAAAAGAGGGATTAAAAACCAAATCTACAGGATCCCAACACTATGTCCTGGACAGATCAGTTCCCCCCACTCCCTTCTGTTCTGCAGCTTTCCATCCTCTAAGTGCAAGGTTTCAAAGCAAAGGCAAGTATTTCCAACTTGTGTGATCATTTTGCATTCTACTTATCACATCAGAAAAATGTGTTGTCTACATCACGTGGAGTGCTCGGTGCTATAATAGCAGGGAGTGTAGGTCATGGCTGAGCAGCACTGGTAGAGATGGATGGGGGTCGCACTGGAATACCAATGTGAGCTGGAGGTCAGAAGTGAAAAAGCTGGCAGATTTTGGTGTAACAGATTTTTATACCAAATACCTTTGTCAAAGAGGCATGTCCTTACTCCACTGGAGCCATCAACACTCAGGGCAAATTCATTGTGTCAGAGGAGTCAGAGTTTCTTCTAGAATTCCTAAAATTCAGTATCAAACAATTAAAGGCTAAAAAGAACTCGACAGCTGTGTCTATTTCTCTCTCTAAGTAAATGTTTATTTTCTTTGTTTCTATGTTAGTGGCACTGACCAAGTCAGCACTCAGATGCAGTAGAATGAATGAATTATTGATTTAGTCCCCAGGGTCACACGGAGCACATGGACATGATGCAAGAAGCACATAACTTTTTTTTTTACTGGAGGGAGAACATGGAAATGATCCCCAGGTCTACAAATGGCAAGAGCAGGTCCCATAACAGTTAAGGCCACCAGACTGTCTCATTAAGGTCAGATCTACTGTGTCATGTTAAACGTAATTATTCCACTGCTTATAATTTCAGTACATTTGATTCTGAATGTAAAATGAGGCAATTTTCTTTCTGGGGATAAGAGAAATGTGCGCCTTTGCAGAGCATGAGACACAATCACTCTCAGACTGGCCAGCTTTATTTCTTCCCGATGAAGTACTGACTCCCCAGGGAATAAGATGAAAACAGTATTTTCAACAGAGAGGGCAGCATTTAAAGAAGAAAGTTTTTCTTCTGCTCTCAGGGGTGTTGTGCTTGGATGGTGGCCGGTTGCTAAGTGGCCCCATGGGAACGATTCCCAAAAGGATCATAGTTCTGTGTCCAGGGATTTTCCTTCCCTTTAGACCTCTTTCATCTCTTCATTCAAATCATAATGGTGAGATTGACCCTGTAAGCTATTAGTTGCCCTCAGCTAGCATTCTTCCTGGTTTAAAAGCAAGTCTAATAGGAACATTTGAAAAAAAAGACTCTTCAGACCTGGCAAATTTTGTTATTAGGTAAGTGCAAAATACTCTTCTTTTTCTTTCTCTTTTCTTTGTGAAGTGAATGGGATTGGATTCTTTGTTGCCTTGTACTTTACACTGAAATGTAGGCTTGTGCCAAACACTTGTAACATGCTGCCAAATCCAAAGGGTAGCATTTTATATGTTCTTTGTTCAGGCATGAATGCCTTTGCAAGGTGCAAAGCAAGACTAGTTCAGATGTTACAATAGTCCCAATCACAGAATTTTACTAGCAAATGCTAAAACACGGTAGCACATTTCCTTAGTTCTTCTGCCTATTATCAGAAAACAGGATCACTGAGACTGAGCACAATCCTAACCCAACAAAACTGTCATAAATTAAAAAAGCTACTAGGTATAAACCACCACTTCACATGGCCTTCTTCACTTGCAACCTGCAAATAATTTTTTTTTTTCAAAATATGAACCCATACAGGAATTATAACATTGACAATGTGTACCCTCAATAATTTTCCAGGTCTCCTGTGATTACCTATAACTGCAGCACAGAATGGATGGCAAAGGATTCTGTATGCATTCACAATTAAAACACCTGCTACCTCTGATCCACTTCATACCTCAAGCAGAATGAAAGGAGTTTCTTGTTACATGGTTGTCCTGCACATTTGTGTTTGGATGTTTGGTTCTTTTTCCAAATGGTTTATAGTCCTGCAAAATGTTCTGTATGATGGCAGTGATGACAGCAGTGTGCCCTCCCTTAAGGATTATTTTCAAGGAGAGTGCTCTTTGTTATAGCAGTGTAGGGGTTGGCGCTCAGGTTATTAGGAAGAGAGATATTCTTGGGGGATGAGTGGAGGTAGTGGTTGTGGAAGAATCCCTGAAGTGAGTGTCCTGCAAGTGACATCATGTCCCTCTGGGGTACTCAGAAGGATGAGTATATACTGTCTGCTAGTCCACATCTTGAGATCTTGGTGGTACATGTTTTTTAATTGTTTGGTATTGTGCAATATTATCCTTAGGAATATGAATGTGATCTATGTGGTCACAGAATTTAGGAAGAATGACCTTACCTGTAAAAAGATATATCTGGTGCTAAGAGTTCACAGTGCTTTTTTTGGATGAACCCTGGCCAGCTGTGGTTACTCCAGGCAGTGCTGGACACGACTATTGGGGAGGTTGCACATTGGTGTTTCTAGTTTTTCTTTCAGCCCCTCACAGCAGAGACAGACAGAGACCTGTTCTGTGGGAAGAAGAAATAAAGGGAGTTATATTCTTCTCCTTGAAAAATGGAAACCGAGTTTGTGCACACAATAGTAAAGCCTGAATTTGACATCTTCTTCTTAGGTTCCTGATCTAAAAGAGTCACCATCTTTAGCTCTAAAATCCTGTGTTAACTTCAGGGCCACTTCTTCACCCAATCCAGTGTGCAGACAGGTTCTAACGACATTGAGAAATGGAGAGGCTGAAGTGAGGCAGCTCAAAGACCAATCTCAGGGTATAAACTCCCTCAGCAAAAATTGCTGGGCTGGGATCCTGTGATTTGTGTGAAAACATGGTGTTGAATTACTGCTAAACACATGAATAAGTAGTGATGGGATTCACTGAGAGCATCAGTATCTAACGCAGGAGCTTTCTGTGCTTGGCTCAGTCTTTAGTCTCCCTGGAGATCAGCTGGCATTTAATTTTGATCACTGCAGAAAAGGGAGGCTGAGCTTGCAACAGTGACTGACTTAGCTGATGTCTGTTAAAATGCTATTAAAATGTGAAAATGTCTCTCCAAATAGATTTTGCTTTGTCATTTAAGAATCCCATGTAAATGATGCACAAAGGATTTGGAGTGGGGGAACTATTAGAGATAATAATAAACTATTAATACGAACTAGTCAAGTTTTACTCAGCAGGATTAAGACTTAGTCACATCTCTTTCGGGAGTGTAGTATTAAGCTGTCCTTCAGATATGACAGGTTTATGTTTTCCCTGAGTTGTTTCCAAATGGGGAGGAAATCTCAATTAATTTAAATTTTTGCCTGTTGTCAGTCCTGCCTCCACAGGTTTGGGAGTCCAGAATGATGCCATAACCTACAGCAGCAGTGATAGATGTGGGACTATTGTTGACAAGGAAACAATAAGTACCAGAAAGAGGTGCCAAGCATGGGAAGGGTTGTCTGAGGAAAGGGCACTAAAAGGAGATGGTACATAGTTTTACCCTCAGGAAAACTGAAGTTTCTTCTTTTTTTTTTCTTTTCCTAGCACTGGCTGCTAGAAAATTATAGCTATACGTGAAAGAGACCAACACAGAGCAGCTGTGCTGTGCAGAGAAGCTATCAAACTGAATGTCTGTGTCTTCAAAATTTGGTTTCCACCCTTTATCTTGTGATTCTGTCCCTTGGCTTGGCAGATCCCATCATTACAAGCTCCTTTTTTTCATGATAACCCACATTAGATATCCTCTGTATGATTTTAGTACTTTATTTTTACAGCCCATTTGAGCAGCTGAATGAGGGAGCTCACCTGTAATGTAGTTAAAACGTATGACACGCATGAATCCTCACTGTGTCTCAGCTGGATTCACCAACTTACTCAGCACAATACAGACATACTGCTATATTTAGGTACCATTTACACTGGCCTTTTCCTACTCTGCTATGTATGATCTTCGACTATGTGCAGGAAGTTGTTTTGTCCTCCTTAACTGTCACTTAACAAAATTCAACATTAGCAGAGCTGTGGCTACTTGCAGCAACATCTGTATTGTCATTATCCCAAACATGGTGGCATTTTGAGATTTATTGCATTAGTGCAATGGGATCTGACCATCCTCTCTTGCACAAAGAAATGTACCATCTAAACTCAAAATACCTCTGGTCATTAACACTGGAGCAAAATCAACCATTTAAGGGATTCCTTGAATCAACTTGACATCACTATCTGTGGTTTCACATTAATTCACTGGGATTGTCCTTGCTTAGGATGTCTCAAGCTTATCTAAAACATCTATTTGAAATGTCTCACATTAAGAGATGTAAGCTTAAACTGCTGCTCTCCCTACAAGTGTATCCTTCATTTTGATTTCCCTAGTCCTTTCCTGTGATGTTTGCGAGCCCTCCATCATTATGGGACTTGGTTGTTATTGTCCCTGCCATGATATCCTGAGGGGAGCTGGAAGCAGTGTTCCCAGGAGCACACATGCACACATAAATTTTGGAAAAAAAGAAATATTTCCTTAAATATAATTTACTGGAAGTTTTAGCTAGTGTGTGGATTTTTTTTCAGGTGGTGAATTTTTAATTTGTAATATAATCTACTTTTGAAAGCCAGTAGTAGCAATTAATGAAGGACAGCAGTTAGTGATAGAGAAGCATATTAACTAATCTAAAAATCTAGACAAAACCAGCACAAAGAGTACTGAAGTTTTGCAACAACTAGATCATGAATAAACTGTAGATAGTTTTGTAGATGTGGTGCTTAGGGCTATGGTTTAGTCAAGGACTCATCAGTGTTACGTTGATGAATGGATGCAATGATCTTAAAGGACTTTTCCAATCTAGGCAATTCTGTATGATTCTGTGATTTGAATTAATTAACAGGTTTCCTGATATAATTTTAAATGATGAATTAATTTCAGAAAAAATCTCACATTAGTGAGCAGACACTTTGTAAAGAGTAAATAGACTATCAAGAGAAATGTGGCCAGCAGGTCAAGGGAGGTGATTCTCCCCCTCTACTCCACTCTCATAAGACCTCACCTGGAGTACTGCATCCAGTTCTGGAGCCCCTATTACAAGAAGGACATGGATGTGCTGGAACGTGTCCAGAGAAGGGCCACGAGGACGATCAGTGGGCTGGAACACCTCTCCTATGAGGACAGACTGAGAGAGTTGGGGTTGTGCAGTCTGGAGAAGAGAAGGC
>JAAGNO010022499.1:44484-59257 GCA_033439905.1 Ceryle rudis
TCTCTGCCATTGGCAGGGGGGTTGGAACTAGATGATCTTTAAGGTCCCTTCCAACCCTGACAATTCTATGATTCTATTCTATGATTCTATCATTCAAGATGCTTTTTAATTAATTTGTTCCACTGAGCTTTATCAGTTCAATATTTTGATTCTATCCCCATATACTCACAGACACACAGTCACAGACACACATTCACTCACAATTTAGTTCTTGCAACATCTTGTCATTAGTCATAATCTTTGGCGCCACAGTTGTTTTGCTGTTCTAGTTCCTCCTCTCTCACCTTTCCTGGCTCTGCTTGTGCACTACGGTGATTCCCCTCTGTCTTGTAGAATTAATTTTAAACATGGAGACTTATGTGCTTCAGTCTTTAGGTGGCACCAAAACTGAATGCACTCATAAGGGAAGCTTTATGATTTCTATTATTTTCCAGTCACATATAGGCCAGTTTTTCAGAGCTTATGAAGGCTTATGAATCCTGATTTGGCAAGGATTTCTACATATATGCTGTCTGTAACACTAGGTTTTAAGTTGATTAAAGGGCACCATCTAAACAGAAGCAATTGCAGTAGCAGCTTTGAAGGACTCTATATGTTGGTAAAAACTATACTGAACTGAACCGTGAGAGTTTAACAACAAAATATATTCAAACTCTTGAAATAAAAAATGAAATCGTGAACTTGTCTTATGTTGGTAGCGGGCCTTTCAATTCCTTCTCATTCAAGTGCATGAAGCAGTCTTTTAATCTCAGGGCATTATTATCTTTAAGGAGTTTGTGTACTGACTTCAAGCTGTCTAGGTGGTATTGACTGAAACAAAGCAATGCACACAATTGCATTTCTAAAGAACTAGTGCAAAATGATATTAAATTAAAATAGATGGAGACATTAAGTGCTCCCCAAGGATAGTAACACTGGTACTCAACGGTCAGAGATGTACAAGAGACAAAACTAGGAGTTATTTACTACATAAATCCTTACAGACAGACTTCTGGTAACTGGCACTGTGGTGGATGAGGGTCTGAAATTGTTGCTGTCTTTCAGTGCTAATGCTGGGGTGGTCATAATCCACCCAAACTGATCCTTTGTTCATCCTCAGCCCTACTCATATCCCATATACCTCTCGCTAAACTGCTTGTTTCTTTAACAGCAGTTGTTAAAGCACAGTCAGAACAACAGAGCCCTGGAAAGCTGAATGACTTTTAAGAAAAACTCTTGAGGTTCTTTTTTCTTGAATTGAAATTGAATTACATACATTATGTTTTATTTATTTATATTGCATTTCCAAGCGGAGCGCTTTTGTTGCTAGTGAACAAGTGACCTAGAAGATTTGAATTTTAACAAGTGTGAACTTTACTGCTAAATACCAAAATCTTAGGCTTGATTGGTGCTAGAATTACTTGAATAAAGAAAAACTCCAGTGTGTGCAAGCATGTTGTACTGTCTATTCACCCTGTCTGGATCAATTTATTGTTTCAGCTAGCTCAAAAGAATGAATCACAATTATTTTTTTTTAAATATTCTAAATACACATTTAGTAATAACCATCATGTAGAACAGAGGCAACCCACCCAGTCTGCTAGAATATTGGCCTGAGCCAACAGCTAAAACAATTTCATTATAGAAGCAGCAAGCTTTTTGTTATCTTGGGTGTTACTAATTCAACAAATAAACTACACGTGTATTGAAACTTCTTCGAATCATCTCAGTTTCCCCCAGGCATTCAAAGGTCTGCTGCAGCCTATTCCTCTTTCTTTTCTTTCAGTGGGAAAGGTTCAAGGTACCGCCATCATCACAAGAGACAGCAAAAGGATGACAAGGTTTATGAAGTGAGGGACTCACCTGGGAGTTATGGGGAACCTCTGTTAACTACACTCACACTAGCAGGTGGTAATCTGCCTCTAGAAAGAGGCATTTCTTGAAGGGTTCAGTCCTTCACCTGTACCTGACTGCTCACAAAAACGTCAGCACTCATTCCAGTGAGATCTCTTCCAGCTGTGGTTCAGCACTTAGGCCATAGTTTTAATGCATCTACTTTGGCAATGAAGCTGACATAACCTGGTCTGTTGTCCTCTGACCTGGATTGCTTGCTGCTTGTTTTTGCCTCTGTACCCAATTTGATTACCTTTTTGCCTGCACTGTGGACCCAGACCACTCAGTATGGTCCTGAAAAAATAATGGGGAAGACGGTAGGCAATCTGCTGCAGCCATGTTATCTAGCAAAACATGTTTATAATGCAAATATGGGTAGCATGATAGTTGATAAAGGAGTTCCTAAATCCTCTTGGCTTTGAAGTGTAGTATGGACAATCCCCTGGTGAGGCATGCTCTGGGAAGTGCTAGACTCACAGCAGTGGCTCTTCAAGGCAAATTGTGTTACAGACCTTTTTCTCTCTGCCCTGCTCACCAAATGGCTGTACAGGCTGACTTACACTTCCCTAGGAGCTAGCATCCTTCATGTTGTTTTATAGTTGAGAAAAGGCTTGAATTACCAATTCATGAGCTCCTCATGGGCCTTAGAGTTTTCTTGGGTAGATGCTGAGCCCCAGGCCCTGCTTTCCATGTTTTGCCTTGAAAGGATAGCTCAAGAAAGATAACAGCCCTAAAGCCTTTTATTAGGTTTCTCTATTAACCTGCAAGTTGAACGGTCAGGCACTGGAACAAGTCTCCAGAGAGGCTGTGGCATCACCATCCTTGGAGATTTTCAAAACTTCTGGACAAGACCCTCAGCAACCTGATCTACTTTTGAAGTTGACCTTGACCTTGTGCTTGGGTTAGATGGATTCCTAAAAATCCCTTGCAACTGTAATTATTCTAGATAATAGAATTCCCTCTTGTTGATTATTTTGACTCATCATCTCCTTTCATTTCTTTTCTGTCTGGTCTCCCTTAAAAAATGTACTCCCTTAAATATTATCTTCTCTGTCCTGAAAAAAAAGTAGGAAACACAGATGACCCAAGTGGAAATTTTAGTGGTACCATTCCATCAGAGGAGGGCTTTAGTTAGTAGGCCTGAAGTAAAGATAATCAATTCTGCCTGTATCTGTTACAGATACACAAGAGGGATGCTAAACAGATAGAGACTGGCATTTGTTAAAGTGAAAGGTGTCTTTTTTAACCTTGTGTACATCTCTATTCCAACACTTCCCTTCTTGAGCAGGTCAGCAGGGCAATAATTGTGAGAGGAAGAAAGAAAAGGATGGAGAGAAGTAGAACTTGAGGAAGTTAGAAACTATTACATCTAAAATGTGTTTTTTATATTTTACTTTGCTGGTATGTTCTTTCTCTGGAACTGCACGCATATACTTTGACCTGCAAAGAAGAACTTAATTCTTCATGGACTCAGCCAGGAAGAAAGGCACTGTGTCTTGCTCTCATGTGGAAAGTTTGGGCACAGGAGGAAAGATTCAGGGCTGCAGATACATTTCTCTTCGCAAAGATTAGTCCTTTCCAGTGACGCACAATGTGACTCTGGATCTGTGTTGCCTCGGAGAAAGCTCCCACCATAGAGATGATACTGCTGTGGAGTAAGGCTTCATCTGTCCTCACTGTCATTAACTTCACTGGGAATAGCCTATCTTTTTTGGAACAGATGTGAAAAGG
Source organism: Ceryle rudis (assembly GCA_033439905.1). Classification (NCBI taxonomy): domain Eukaryota; kingdom Metazoa; phylum Chordata; class Aves; order Coraciiformes; family Cerylidae; genus Ceryle; species Ceryle rudis. The sequence goes on from JAAGNO010022499.1 coordinate 48,088, forward strand.
AGTCTTTGGCCAGGCCAAGCAGTCCCATGTTCATAAATGCTCATTGCAGGGGGCAAGCAGCCTGAAGGATGACCAGGAATCCCTTTATCAGGTTTAGGAAATCAAAACTGGGACCAATAGGTAAAAAATTAGAGACAACATGGTGACATTTCCACCTTACACTATCTTGGATTATAAGGCATTTATGATCCTTTGTTTTCTAAATACTCCTTGCTGTTGGATTTCTTGGTTTATGGCAGAAGCCTCAAAGACACAGAAAAAAAAATGCCACTGTGATAAGGAGAAAATGAAAGAGAAAGGCAACAATGGTATGAAAGTAGGAATCCAATTTTCCTAAGGGACTTAGGAGAACAAATCTCTGGTAAGCTGAAGTCACTTGAGGCACTTCTGATAATTTACCAAATTTACCAGGAAAAAAAAAAAAAAAAAGAAAAAAAAGGTTCTAAAAAGTTTGGCACTGGTTATGCTGGAGGTAAAATAACCATTACTATTAAGGCCTCTCACTAGACTTTGTATATCCTAAATGGAGTGGTGGATCCTCAGGGAATTTCCCCTTGACCACATTTCTTAGCCGTCAGTGAACAACTAATATGCAAGAGTGCCTGGAAGGAGTAGTTAGTCACTGTTTTTTGAGTAACAGCATGTAAAATGTACAGTCTCCAGTAGAAATGCTCTCTGCTGGTATTTCAGTTCTCTGCCTGGGATTCTGTTTCCCCTGTAGTCTGGCCTCTCCTTGTCTGTTTTCTTATCGTTTGTATGGAGATCATCAGATCCAAGTACATTTGACATACGGAGATAACAGTCAGGAAAGGAAACAACATATGGCAGACAATTCATATCCATCAAGATCTGTCATCAAACCATTTTTAGAAATACAAAAAGAAGAGTAGAAAAAGACAGCAGGTTTGAATTTAAAATAAGCATGCTACTCTAACAAACAGGAGGGCCTAGGGCTTGCTTTGCTAAATAAGACAACTGGCTCACTGAAGCCAGCATCTGTTGCTACCCAGCGCTTCAACAGTGGGTTAAAATCTTCTGCAGTGCATTGGCCAATTATTTTTTCACCATCACGACTGATTAATGACTAGATCCAAAGCCTTGAATGGGGAGGTACTGTACAGGTGCTAAAGGGTGAGGACACCTGGACACCCCAGTGTGTGATGCATGGCCCTGCTGTCCTCATGTAGCAACATCACATAAATGGAGAGCTGAGACAGTTCAAGTCCTTCCTAGCAGGGCACTAACATTGCCTCTTGGAAAGGTGGGCAGGGCTGAATTTAGGCTAAATAAAAATCATCTACAAGGGTGCTTTGGTTATGGTTAATCCTAGGTCTCAGGAATGCCCTAGGCTTCATGCTACTCCTAGGACTGACCACCTTAAGTAAGGTGTGGTTGTACACCAGAAACATAGCATTTGATTTCTTTAATTAAAAAACAAACAAACAAACAAACAAACCAAAAACAAACAAAAAAAACCCCCAAGAAATAAAAAGAAGCTGGTTCTTCAGTTTGGCCGAATTGAACTGCTGTCTGGAGAGTATTTTGAAGGGCTGTACTGAGTTCAGACATGGCTGTATTTGGAATGTTTGGATATATTGGAAAATTTTAAAGGAATGACCAGGCTTGTCAGGATAGAAAAATACTATATATGTCACTAATCCATGTAACTTATTTATGAGTAGTAAATGGGATGTGTTTTGTAATATGAAATATTTTTTCTCTAGGTGGGACCTAGCCTTTTATCAAAGAAAGTCACTTTTTACTTTTAGTTGGTTTCTTTTTTATTGCCCAATGGAAGAGTCCTGCAGGATTAAGAGGCAGTTTTTAGGGTGAGACCTCTAGGAGGGAGTGTTTACATTGCCCCACCTAACAGAGGTCTCACAGGCTCAAGCATAGTATCCCTGATGTGCCAAGAGGAAGGAGAAACTTTAAGCTCCTTCTGATGAAACCAAAAGCTGAAAAACAGAAGAAATGGCTGTTGTGAGGGGATATACTTTCAGGGAGGAGCTTCTCCAAGTCTTTTTTCCTGATGTTCTTTCATATAACTTCCAGCGTGGCAAATCCCCTTCCTCCTCTGCCATTGTCTTCCCATCTGTTATTTCCTTTGCTCCAGGAGAAGAGTAGTTGAGCTGTAATGATGGCATTTGCTGGTGCTACATCTCTGGAACAAAAAGATATCAAGTCTTGTTGGAGGAAGAAACAAATGCTCTCTGAAATGGATAAGGCCCATTAGATTATCTAGGGCATCTTGCTATGAGTGGAATCAGTCAATCTCATCTATGGGCTAAACATGCTGACCTGAGCACGGTTATGTGAGAGAGGAGCTTGGCCAAGTGTATCTCCCACTCTTGTCTGGGTGAGCAGAAAGGATGAAACCTTTGTCTGGTCCAACAGGGCATCAAAGCTTGGCCCTGACCAGAGCCTTGCCACAGTGACAGAATACAGAGGTGTTGTTGCTGAGCACAGCAATCCTTTACAGGTGCCAACTTGGACGGTTTAAAATGCAAAATGGCATTTCAATGTTTAAGAATAGCAAGTAATTTGATGGCTGTAATAGAAAAGCTTCCAATCCTTTAGCAATGTGTTCCATTGCTGCATAACAATGCTGATAAAATTGCTTTTGGATTCCTTGTCTAATATTCCAGCCTTTCTCTCACTCAGCAAAACACAATAGCTTGCACTAAACCTCCTTGGGAGGGCAGCTAACAGCACATTTACTAGACACTTCAAACATTTGATCATATTTCTCCTGAGTGTATTTAATATCTGTTAATGTCAGCAGCCCCAGCCTGATCGAAATACCTGCATTGCTGGGAAAAATGTTTAATATAAAAGATGACATGGGTAAGCAATCACTTACTGATGTCTTTTGGAAATGGATATGTGACTACCTAGGTTCCTCCCACCTCCCACTTTCTGCCCCCCCACCCCTCCCCGCCCTGCTCCCTTACCACCCTGTTGCTGTGTGCTTCTCTGAATGCATTAGAGTGGTTATTCTGAGTGTGCAGGAGATGCCAGGAATAGTTTCAGGTTTCCTGTCTCATCAAACCAAATTCAATCTGTAAAAAATTAATACACCCAGAAGGAACAGTTAAAAGCATCTCCAATCAATTAATGTTAAAATGGGGGCTAGGAGGCTGATTTGTTAAAGGAAACGCAATCCAGCTCAGAGCTCAAGAGGCTACTGAGACAAGAGTACAGTCAACGAGTCAAGATGTAGTGTTTCAAATGAGGGTAGCAGATAAGGTATAGGTTGAAGCTATGTCCTGGTCTGAGCTAGAACAGAACTAATTCTGTTCAGTGATTTTAATTTTCAGCTCTGTCTCTTCTAACTGCACTTTTGAAGTTAAAGACATATTTTCACAGTGTCTGCTTCTAGCAGTGATATCACCTGATGTTTAGTTACTACCAAAGACTGGTTTGCAGAAAGGCTGTTGCTTATCCTTGCTCCTGTGCAGACCAAGGTCACTGCTAAATCTTGTGTATCATGTTGGGTGTGCAGAAAGTAAAAGGCTGAACCTGTGGGGAGGAGTGGACAGGACAGGTGACACTAAACTGGCCAACAAGGGATTCTATTCCATATATGTCATATGCAATATAAAGCTGAAGGAGAGCAAGGGTTAAGGCCTCTTCAGTGGCCAGAATCCAAGGAGGACTCTGTAAATTCTGCCTTCAGTCCCAATGTGTGCGCTCCTGAATCCAGTTCCCAAGTGCAGCTCCTGAATCCAGTTCTCGTCTGCCACTGAGTCCAGTCAGTCTGGCACTTCCCCAGTGCCTGCTCTACAGCATCAGAGGTGATGTTGATGTAATTGCCATCAGGGCAGTTGGGTTGATATTAGTTTTGTATATATTTGTACATATTCCACTTTATTGTGCTTACTTTTATTAAAGCTGGTTTAGTTTTTCTTTTCCAATCCATAAGTCTCTCTCCCTTATTCCTTTTCTCTTCCTCCTTGGGAAGGAGGAAGGTTTAATAGAGAGCATTTGTCATCTGTCTAGTGGCCAGCCCAGCTCTAACCCTTGACATGCTATGAATGCATCAGTCTCAACTCTTCATTTCTTCAGGCTCAAGAATTCTGAAGACACACTGTTTTGGTCAGACCAGTAAGTCTCTGCAGAGCAAGTCTTTCCAGACTTCCCACAAGGCAGCAGATTGCACAAGCCTAGATGTTTCCACTGACCATTTGCATCTTCTGTCTTTTCTCCCAGTAGCAGCTGGAGTGAGAAATAAAGGATGCAGCCAGCAGCCTTGAGGGATCTTCATGATCACAACAGTCCCATGCCAACTGCACTGCTTATTCCAGCAGTTCAGAAGACGTGTTGGTATACCATCTTTATGTGTTTGCCCTGAAAAATAATAATAAAAAAAAAATAGAAAAAGTTGGTTTGGTTTTTGTTTTGTTTTGTGTTTTTTTCTTTCTACGTGAACCTTGTTGACAGTCAACATCATTTTCGCAATCATAAGTGAGGCCTCAATTTTATTTGTGATTGAAGCTAAGACTCTCATATCACCTCTTGACTTCAGGACCTGGAGCTTCAAGCTGCAGTTTGAAAGGCATGTGGATAAGTTTGAAGAACAGGAGTGTAGTAAGGTGTCAAGGATCCGTGTATTCAATTACCACACAAAGTTATCATTAATTATCACAGCTTGTTTATTGTATGTGTTCCATAGCACTATTATTCCTACAAAGCAGGCAAAACTATTATTCCTACGAAGCAAGCAAAGCAGCGTTACTTACCCTAAGATACAGACCAGGCAGATGTATGGTCCCCAGGTTCAGGGGAGCTGGTTGGCACGCATGCTTAGTGGGCGTCCCCACGGAGACAACACGATCTTGATAGCAGGATACGTGCAGCTCAGCTCTCCATGCCTGAGTCCAGCTTTTATAGAGCCCCCGAGTCCTGGCACGCTTGACCAGTATGTGCCAGGAGGCAGCGGCTCAAGGCAGCAACCCCACCCAGCAGCTTTGGTCTCTGGTCTTTCTGCGGCTGCACGCCCCCCAGTATGGGGGTTGTGCACCCCTCCTACCCCGCTAGGCCTTCCTCATCTTCAGCTGCCTCATCCTTGGCAATGAACTCTACCGTCCTGTTTGAGGACAGTGCGGTCTTGCCAGCTCTCCTCTGATAAGAAGAGCTAGTCCCTCGGATAGAGGAACAGAAACTCCCTTGACAGCTCTCGCAGCTCTCGTCTGATAAGAACAGAAACTTTCCTTGGCAGCTCTGTACCCCTCCTGTTAGTTCCCACATCAGACTCACAGCTCTCCTTTGATAAGAAGAATAGAAACTTTCCTTGGCAGCTCTATACCCATCCCATGAGTTCCCACAGCAGGCCTGCATGAATCACCCTACTGGAGACCATCGATCAAAGTATTATCGAACCACCCTTACAAGGAGACAGAGATCCTCATGGTGAAATTAAAAAGAAATCTCAGTAATTTATACAGAAGAGTGTTCAATCTGCAACTCTTGACTATGTCTTGTCTGGAGTGACAGTCCTCATAAAGGTGAATTCTACTTTTTTTTTCCCCCTCAAATGTCTGACTGTTTCCAAAGTGTAGAAAACTTCTAAATTATGTCTGAAGCCACATTTGAATGAAACATTTTCAAGCAAGTTTTCTTGCTACCTGGTGTCTTAAAAATAAATAAATAAAAAATTAGGTACACAATCAGCTGAAGCCTATTGTCATTATTTTGCTTCTGATTAATGTAGGTCACACTATTTTCTTTCCAGCTATTAAGTATTTAGATCCATTTATACTTTAATCCCTTGTCTTTTTCCTCGTCCTCTGTTGCTGTGTTACATCCTCACAGCCAGAGAGCATTGAGATAAGTGGTAGAAAAATGGGAAGAGGAGTTAAGGCAGTAATCCAGCTTTGCAATAAAAAATTGGCGTGAGGTTAGTGCTTGAATCTAAAGAGCTTACTAAAGACCGGAGAAACTGAGGTAATAGGACCTGAGCCAACATTAGTATTTATCTGGATGGTAGACTAATGCAGTCCTTGTGAGAAAGTGTTAATGAAAATGGATTTCTCTGAGTGCTGACGGGGCCAGGGCTGAGTGAAGGAGATATCCTGAAGGCTGTGATAGAGTTACTAGGATGTAGGTAGGAAAAGTAGTTCAGCTGGTGCTGGAACTATGCTGTTTGGTGTGTTGCTGTGTTCAGAGAGGGAGGGATTCATGTGCTCATGAGAAGGAATCAGAGAGGCCCATAGGTGCTGATATAGGAAGAGTTCATATCGTACTTCCTGCCTTCCTCTGTATCCTTCTGCTCAGGTAGAGGAGCACTGTACCGGAGAAATATGCTCACTGTGTTCACAAATCTTTGCCTGTGATATTGACAGTGTCTTCTGGGCTTGCTCATTTCTGAAAACTATATTTCCTTTGGAGGTAGAAAGGAAATTCTATAGACACCAGCAACAACTCTGCTCACAGTGAGGAAGCATGTCTGCCTGTTAATTGTCTACCACTTCTTATATTTTCTTCTGTATCTTAGTAGGTAGCAGCAACCTTCCCCCTGGTTAAATCAGAGGAAACTGGTTGGAGAGAGCTGAGGTAAAGCCTGATGAGATAGTCTTATATTCACTAGCTTACAGAGAAGTTTACACAGAAACAAAATTATTGGCCTCCTCTTTCAATAACTGAGCAGACTGATATCATCATGTCCTAGGTTACACTTCTAGATCTTTGCTGTTTGAAAGCCAAAATCAACTTCCCTATGAAATTTTGAAAATAAAACACATATTTAAGGAGACCTTTTGAACCCCAGATATAAACTGGCTTTCACTGAACAGAGAGCATTGTTTTTTCATTTATCCAGGTCAGGGCAAAAAGAAGGATGCTTCTGTAGTCAGGTACAGGAGACTGCGTGGCTCAGCTGTGCCCTATGCTAAGAGACAATAACACACAGGGTGGTGCAGTTTTAATTTTTGTTCAAAATAAATATTTCCATAACCTACAAAATTCCTCTAATACATTTATCTGGGTGAGCACGAAGATTAAAGAAATCCTGTTAATTCCTTTATCTTTCAGATACAGGGCTGAAAACAAAGACATCCAAACCTTGAGCCATTTAGAAGAGGAAGAAGCCAAAATCTATGCCAAAGGTTTGACTGCTGGGTTTACTCATAGCTTCAGGTAAGCTTCTTTCCCTGGACTGTTTAGCATTTCAGAGGACCTCTGTGTTCCTCAAGGAGAGCTGTGGATTACAGACATAAAACCTCACATAGCTTGCAGCCAAGGCAGAGCAGAGGGAGTACAAACAAGTTAATCCAGGGTGCCTTCCCATCCAGCATCCTGACCCTGACCCTGGCCAGCACTACATGCTTCAGAGGAACATGTAAGAACCTCACAGCAGGCAGATACAGGATAATCAATCCTTTCAACCTTGTTCTCCAAGCGCCATTAGATCTCATCCTGATCCCTAAATAGTTAGAAGTTGGATTAAACCTTGAAGAGTGGCATTTAATATACTCTAAGAATTGTTGTTATCATTAACTCCCATGACTCTGGAAACTAATGTTATCCATACACAAATACATTTTCATTTTGAATCATCCTGTGTCCTTGGTCTACTAAAGCAATGAGTACATAGGCTTAAATACCTGTTTGAAAAAAAGTATTTAATATTGCTTTTTATCTGTGGTGATTTCCCTGTGATTTTTTTTTTTCACTGCATGTCTCTTTTCCTGACATTGTAAAGTAAGGAGTAAAGTGAGCATAAAGATTACACATTCCTTCATCACATTATTGTACAAAAGGTCTCAGGGGATGAGTTCTTTCAGCAGCTTAAGCATTGGTTTGGCAGCCTGTTTCCAGCTCCACTCAAAAATAGAGAGATAGGCTTTGCACCTCTCCCAAAACAAGCCCTAATCCACACCTTAGCCCACACTGCTGACCTTGGCTGACTTTCGTCCCAGCTTTCCCAGTCATGGCTAGGATGTGCAAGCTCTCATAGGAGAGCTATTTTTGCAAACAATCGGTCCCTTGGCATCCCCTTTCCTGTCCTACTCCAAATGGAGCAGTAGTTTTTGTCTCTCTCCCAACACTAACCCTAACTATTTTACTTGCCCTTTTTGTCAGCACAGCCTTACCCAGGAGTCTCAGGTGTTCTGGATGTGGAAGAGTTGTCAGTGCACAATACATTTGCATCCTTACTTTTCCTTTGGCATACCTTTTTCTCCCCACTCCAACTGTAGCTTTTTTATTGTTGTCATTTTTAACCCTAACCCTAGCTATTAGCCTTGTCTTCTGCCCTTTCCCTAGGATGTCTTGTTAATATCTTGCTTTTACAGGAACATTTGGGTTTTTTTGGTTGGGTTTTTTTTTTCCTCCTCCCTGTTGCATCTTATAACTCCGTTTAACTTATGCAGTATCGCTGAGGAAGTATTTAGAGCCTATGAAGAGATGTTAACCTGTAGGATTTTAGCTGAGTCTGTAGTGCTTACGTAGAATTACCCAAACTTTTTTGAGTATTTCATTTCTAATTAGCTTTGTCTCTCTGCTATCATTTGAGCACATATTGAATCTAGATGAATATATAGTGATAACTTGGACTTCTTCATTGTGTCACTTGCATTATATCTTTGCACCACCTGCAGTGCAGCATCCTGTCCTTAGCCCCATCTCTTGACCATTCCTCCTCCCTGCTCTGTCTCTGTCCTTTTTTCTCCTCCTCCTTATAACATCACATTGTCTTTCTCTGTCCTATGGCATCCTCTGTCTTTCTCTGCTCTCCTGCTTGGTGCTCCTCACTGAGACAGAGGTCATGGGGCACCTGACAGACCCATGTGTCTATTTATGTGTGGTGGGCAAAAGAAGGTTGGGCAGGACCTGCCTTCATGAACTGGCAGAGCCCCATGCTGTGAGCTAGGGGTAGGGATACAGGCAGGGTAGGTGTTACCCTGCTGTGGAGCACAGCCTCTCCCATGGTGGGACTGGGGCAATTGCTGCTCAGAGCCACAGTGGCATTCTGTGCCAGAGGCATTGGCCACATGCCTGCTGTGGGGATGCACTGTGCAGCAATGAAGGACCTCAGCAGTTTAGGGGCACAGATCATGGGATGGGTGTAAAGAAAAAATATTTATCCTAGTGAAGAAAATATTGTCCACCTCTGTTCAGATTCCTGTGCAAGAATTTTTTCACCTTTTCTAATGTTACATGTCTGGTGTTTCATCACTGGAATCTGATTACTTGGGCCAGTCATCTGGTTGCCTAAGGTCTTCCTGAATGTCATCGTAATTATTCCTACTACTGACCCACCTAAAAATTTGTGGGTCATGCACTTTTGCTATTTTTGTCCCATCCTTTTCTAGATCATTCATAAACACAAGCAAATTAAACAGTGTGGGATCCAGTGGGAAGCCTTGAGGCATACGATGTTTGCCAGGGTGAAAATAGGCCATTTGTTTCTTCATTTCTCTTTTCTTTATTAAAGTTTCATCCAAATATTTTACACCCACCCTCCACCCCCCCACCCCCTCCTGCTGTCCTAATTCCTATAGTTTCTCATTTTTTTGTGATGTTTGCTCAAAAGCATTTTGGTACTCTGAGTAAGTCATGGCTTTCCTTTGACATGGCCAGAGAATTCTGAGAGATTAGTGAATTAAATCTGCTTACTCTGGGTATGATTTTAAATGCCCCTTTAGTATTTTCTTCACATTCTTAAAGCTACTTTCAAGGAAGAATGGCTACAATATTCCAACCAGAGGTAGCTCTACAGAATCCAAAAACCTGTTTATATTAACATGCTGATCTCGGCGCTACCAGGCCTTTAAATTAGGAGATCAGTAGTAATTGGAAGAGCATGAGAAAGGACAGATTTCAAGAGCTTAGGGCCTGATTTTCCAAACAGATCAGTACTTATACCTGGGACTAGAGTTCCACACAACTAACAGAGTGGGAACTGAACTGTTTTGGAAACCTGACCCAGGGCTGTGCCTTGGTGCCTCTTAACAAGCTGGTGTCTTCATGGCACAGTGTGGCTCTGTGAAGATAACAGCTCAACTTCTAGAGATCCAGTAGACCTTTCAGTGCCCAGCAAATTAGTCCTGCTGTAGAGCAAAGTGGCTTCACAGATATTCAGTTTTGGAAGATAATTAGAGTATAATTAACTTGATGGTCTTTGCTCTGTGCATGGTTGCATGAAGCGTACAAGTTTATGTTTTGTGCCCATCACTGCCATTTGGAAGCTCACAGAAAATGCTTTGGGGAGTGTATAGGATTGCCTCCAATCTCAGACAATGAGGAGCCACCTTCCTGCAACCACATCTTCATGGCATGAACCCAAAACCTATGGAGTCTGCTTCCCTTGTCAGCCAAGGGTGTTACTGAGGAGGTGTGGATGCCATTGCCACAGACACTCATCAAAATCCCCCTCTGACCCTCACAGCTTCTTCTGGACTATGAGAACTCTAAAATCAGACCATTCATCCTACTCATCCCAGTGAAGTGTGGTTTGTCCAGTGGGACAAGTGTTTCCCTGCAGCTAGTTCTTCAGGCTGTCATGACTAATAAGGTAACTCTTGTTTGGCCGCACATTTGGATCCCCAGTACTCTGCTACTGCCTAATTGTATTGAGAAGAAATGGATGCTGCATTTGATGACCTGGCCTATTCAATGGAAACAGTTCCTGGAAGGAAAAAAAAACCCAAAAACCAGTAACAAAACCAAGCCAAACCTAAAACATCTGGGAAATGCTACTCCACATAATCCCAGATGTCTTGTCCTACTTCTAAGAGGAACCATATGGCTGTTACAGAGACATGAAGGAAAATGGTGTTATTAGAAGCATCAGGTATTTGTTCAAGAGACTGTGGGATGCAGCCATTCCTTGGGCACTGCAGATGTATTTATAGTATTAAAAGGTCAAACAATCTTTCTATTTCCCTGTTTGCTTCAGAGAGTTTTGTTGAACATTCTCATTATTTGTTGCGGTATTTCTTTGATTTAAGAGGATTTCTCTACATGACCATAGTTATTAGAATGCAGTGTGTGTGCAGTGAATGTGTTATTACTGTAACAAGCTTCTTCTTGTAGTAGACATTTATTCAGAGCACAAAGCTTTTAGTTCAGTTGTGCATAGAATCACAGAATGATTTAGGCTGGAAGGGACCTCTAGAGGTCATCTGGTCCAACCTCCCTACACAAGTAGGGACATCTCTACCTAGGGCAG